>JAODUG010063870.1:0-14172 GCA_027564795.1 Aphredoderus sayanus
GTGAAAACAGCAACAATTAAACTCCACCTGTGCTCCCATGATGCTTTGCGTCATTTGTTCCTTGCAGAGCCGCTACAGTATGTTTTAAGGGGAAAGTAACAGCAGCCGCGTAAGAAGGACTTTGGCTAATTTGACTCATTCGTTAAGCCTCTCCCTTGAATGGCAATGTGTCATGATGGCATGTTAAGCATTTAGAATAAAGGAAAATGAAACTATGCATATGATACCTGCAGGTCTGGCAGCAAATATCCTCAAAGCTTACTGTGGGTTTGAGCGTGTTTTTTACTTATCAAAGCCAAAAATGAACGCAACATCTTGGTGCAATTTTGTAAAAACTATTTGTAAAAGCAGGATAATTTTATTTTGCTAGCAATGGGCTAAACACTGAATAAAGAAAGCTACAGGGAGTCATAACGAAGCATTAGCTTAAAGTAAAACAATATTTTGACAGTCAATAATTGACTTACCCTGCTGTGCAAGAACCAGTTGCGTAGCCAGAAAAGACTATGGGTGTGCCACATTGAATTTTCTCTCCAAAATAGTAATCCATTCTTTGATCGATGAAATGATCTAGACAACATACCCCAAATTACTATTCATATAAAACGTTATTGGGACAGCATATAACAAAAAAATGTATTCTGTATCTGATTTCTGGGTGGGCCAGCTGCCTATTTGGATGACACAGGCATACCCTGACACACCCATGGCTAAGCCAGTGGCAAGAACAATGTGTCCTGTAGAAGTTTTTCAAACATGCATTAAGCTATTTTTTATTGTTACGTTTTAAGATTGGTGTCCCAGGTCCAAACAAATAGACTATGGGTCTATCTGTAAAACACGCGTTCCCCAGTTCCCCCTATTTCTGATACCCTTGATTAACAGGATTAAAACATTAAAATAAATAATAAAGAAATTATATAAATTATATATATATATTATATAAATTATCATTATATAAAAATATAGCATATCATGTGGGTTAGATGTCTGCATACAGTATATACTGTACAGTATATATACATTGTATATAAAATGCAGTTGCATGAAATTGTTTTTTTATTTTATTTTTCCAGATCTGCCGAAGGTTAAATGGCATCAGGTTCACTAGTTGTAAAAGTGCCAAAGACCGGACATCTATGTCTGTCACTCTGGAGCAGTGTGCCCTGTTACGTGATGAACACCAGCTTAGCAAGGACTACTTCATCCGTGCCCTTGACTGTATGCGGAGGTAAAGAATAGACACACATGGTTCTGCCCGTATGGCTGCAGGTTATTGTTCCAGCCAATCATAAACATAATGCCACCACAACCATATAACCAATAACTACATACTACACCGAAGCAATGTGAAAAACTTAGCTATATGGACATTTCACCACACAAATCTTAAGTTTGTTTTGTCTGCACCTCCACCTCCCAATTTATCATCTGCAGTCCTTTGCCCTTATAAACATTTCAATTTTCTCCTTTCATCATTATAGTTCTACACAAAACAGTAGCCATTGTAGAAGCCCACCACATATCTAGAACATTTAGGTAATACAGGGATACTGCTGCCATACAGGGTACGCCTATATTTATTTTCCTTCAAGTAGAACACAACGGATAATGTTACATTGTGTCTTTCAAATATGGGTTGCCAGACCATTGTTTTCACTTTCTAACTGTTGAAAATATAATAAATATATGCTAAAACGAATATATATTGTTAGGCTTTAAATATAATTTTCTTGACCAAGTGTAGTGCTGAAATGGGTAAATTAATAAAATGGGGCTTCTAGGATGATTACATCTTAATCAGTAGGACTAAACCTTTTATTTTAATTTTGTCATTGGTGATTTTGCATTAATGCTACTTGTGGTAGAAATTTAGTTGACTTGGATCACATTCCATCATATCAGATCAATGATGAAGGCTCACCATATAATGGAGGCGGTTCATAGTTCATATCTGTTTAATATAAAATAGCAGATTATAAAACAGATTCCCATATTCCTTATTTGATGGATTTTGGAGTCTGCCACATTATACCAGATACATGACATACACTATTCTTACTTGCTGCATACCATACACCAACACATATTGAGCTCCAGAGTTATTAGTTTAGTTTAAATTAATCTAAGATATCTAATAACTGAATAAGAAGCGAATTAATAATGTTCAAAGCCTTACTGCATCCTGCCCTGGTCTAAACTTTGTTATTAGGTAGGCTAATACACAACTCTATGCTACTTAGATGGCAGGCCCTGTAGCCTGGGCTGGAGCTATCCAGTATGGTTCTGTGTAGATTAATCACATAACCAATACTTACCTTAATGTATAGTGCCTCTGAATGAGAACGTCTGAAGGCAATCTAGAGTAGGGCTGGGTATCATCACTGATTTCCAGATTCGATTCGATTCATAAGGCCCGATTCGGTATCGATACATTACACATTTTTCATATGAGATTCTCACAGAACTCATGCTGTAAATTTTACAAGGAACCCTTTAACCAGATGCATTATTAAATATATTAATTTAACAAATTGACCTCAAAACAGTTGCATTAATGTTTAACATGACCAACACACTACAACTAAATAAGGTAGCTGGCTGCAAACGTGTAATACCTCAGGAAAATATTCGCTTTGCTGTGATTATCTCTGTAGAATACATACAAATGACCAAAAAAGAAGAAGCTTAAATTGGAAAGCTTAAATAAGTAAAAGTGACCAATCATTCATATATTGCAAAATGAAGCAATGTGACTCACTCGACCAAGCAAGCCGCAACAGCTGGAATTTTGAGTGGTGCTTGTGAGGCTAAATTGAGTGTATGAGTGAAACAGCCAATGTGCAACAGATAAAACGTGATAAAAGCTGTGCGCATTTATGGGAAAGTCCATACACAAAATAAAAATGAATTTAACACTCCTGCAGTACATTAGCATGTAAACAACACATGTATCTTTAACCCTTGTGTTTGTATTCACACCCACACTTATGCCAAGACTAAGCTACAGTCTTATCAATATGTTATTGTTTAACTATACTGTACGTGCTGCTGTCAGATCACTCACCCGCTCACTTAATGCATGCCTGAGCTGGAAATGTAGCATAGAGAAGCTAGTTATTATAAAAATTAGATTTTCCATACTGATATGACTTGAGAATACATAATACCAGCATAGAATTTAACAAGCTCTGTAGATGATAGAAGTATGTTTTTGAGATAAAAAGAAAGCGATTGCGGTTTGAAAATAAGTGTTGTTTCTCAGTCATCGAATACTGTTGCCCAAAGCATTATTGCATCCCACCTATCATGATTAATATTGAGGTAGCAAACCTACAGCAAACAGTAAAGGGATAAACAAAAGTTTAATATGATTTGAAAAGGTTTATTTTGTGATAGTGACTTGATTCTACAGCTTGCTGTACATGGAACACAAAAAACTTCTGGTCTCATTTAATAACCATCTTTAATAGCCATAATTAACTTTAAATCAACTAATTTTCCCTGTTAATTTTCTGAATGTGATGGCATTTAAATGGCAATCTAACACCTACATCAGATGCATTCTGTTGTACAAACAGTCCAAAAGTGTCATTTGAATATGTAGTATAAATATTAAAAGACAGTTACAGAATGCATAATATACTGTTTTCAAATCTGAGAGCTGCTACAGCTAGTCTCTAAACATAAGACAGATATTAATTTACACTGATGCCCGTGATAATTATGAGCCAACATGCTTTCTGAGAGCAATACTGTAAACAAACTGCCAAAAAGGCAATGCATAGAACAAAGTCCTTACATATCTCTTGATAGATATCAGGTCGATATTAAACACACCAACCAGCCTGTGTGCATAAAATGGTGCAGATCACTGCTTCACAGCTTTGGTCAACTCGCATGTGGGCTTGCATTAGTTTTCTCCAAAGCTAACCACATTTGTCTTCATTCTACCTGTTCACTATCCATCTGTCTTGCTGCCTGTGGTTTTTGGCTGCATGCATTGTGGGCTCACTGTCACTGCCCTCATTCTGGCCTGAGTTGGCTCTTAACATGATTCAGTCTATTGAGGATTCCAAGCTGACATCACTAGTCACGTGATTTTAGCACGACAGTTATACTGAGGGTCAAACATTTTGTTTTCCATTGATTTTGTATTGTAAGAAGGTGCCTCCTTGTCATTTTCGTCTTGTAAGGTTCACAATTCAGTTTTAATTTATAAAAAATAAATGTACAATGTTTACACATGTAACTGTTTACATATTTGTTTACCCAGTTATTTACATTATTAATAATGATAACAACATCTTATGTTGTAATGTAAAAACTGTTAAAATCTCATGAATCTACCTCTGTGGTTTTGTACACATTTAGCTTAAGGTGCTTACACATAAGTGGCAAAACATATCTGCGCTGGCTGTGCCTGTGGCTCTGGAGAGCACTGGGGCCCAACTATGCAGTACAGCTACCTTTGGCATCGCACATAGCATGAATTTACCCCCTAGCGCCACCTAACCAAAGTTAAAATAATTTCAACTTTGAAAATATTGTTTTAATAGGGCTTTGGCTAGCGGGAGTCTGTTCTTCCAATTCTGGTAGTGTAGCATCCTCATTGCCTAGAGAGGCATGGTTAATCTGTACTGTACTTTACTGCTGAAGTGTCTGCTTGCCCTACCTCACGGTGAGCAAAGAGCAAATTTCTTATCTCTTTTTTTTTTGGAGAGGCAAATTAAGGTGCCTTCACATGATAAGAATTGTGCTCTTTGCTCATCGCGAGGTAAGACGCAGAAACGGAGCAGGTAGATATTCACCGTGTCCCTAGGCAACGAGGCTGCTACACTGCCGGAGTTTGAAGAACAGACTCCTGCTAGCTAGTCTCAACCTCTTCCATCCGCACTCATTCCGTCACATAAGCAGCTCTGTGCAGAGTGTGGGCCTCTATGCATTTGAGATGTGAGGTCCAGAACAGATCTGACCAATATTGTGTTTGTGAACCATTTGTGCCAATATAAAAAGCATTCTTAAAATATTTTCGTTGTCTACTTGAATATCAGACCTTAACCATTGAGTGTATACTGTATACCCCTTACTAAACCATTCATCTTAATCAGAGGGTATGTGAAATTGGGCTCAATCCGACCGGGACTCGAATCCAGCTCTCCCACGCAGAGAGCAGACAAGACACGCTAAAACCCAATGGGCTCTAGCATGGTGTCAAGAGAGTGAGGTTTAACACCTGCGCAGCTACCAGCTGACCATCGTTAATAATAACAGAAAACAAAAAATAACATGGAAAAACAGTGAGGACTACATAAACAGGAAGAGAAGGATTCGTAATTTCAATTCCACTTCTGTCCCATACAGCTGATATCTCATTGGTTGCGAGGTCAAAGTAAAAATAAATGGGTAGCTGGCCATTTCAAGCTATGCGCGACGCCAAGGGTAGCGTTACCCACATGGTTGGAACTTGGGCACCACTGCTCTACCCATAGGAAAACGATGATATAACCAGAACATATGTTTTTCCGCTTATCATGTGAAAGAACCTTTACGGTATGCGATGCCGTTATAGAGAGAGGCTACAGATATATAATTTATGCACATTTCAATGGTACAGATACTGCTGCAAACAATGATAGGCTACTACAGATCAGTAGGCTAAACAATGTTATTGTTTTAGGATACGTTAGCATAATACATTGATTGTGTACTGTCACAGCAAAAATACAAGTGCGAAGAGAAAAAAAAGAATATGGAGGCGATAATGGTTGGGTAGACATGCTTTTTTTCGACACGGTTGTGGTACAGCTCGGACGAAACATCATACATTTTTACTCATAGCAAACTTCAACTAATCTTTCCTCAATGTTTTGGGCCAATGTACAATGCGAAACCTTCCCCGTAGCCACGCTTGCCTCTGACCTTTTGTAGGCTATTGTTGTTATGACCCCTCCCCCTTATTTTCCTCTCGCCCATCTTGCGATATCATTGGCTGTAGGTCGTCTGTAGAGTCATTACCAGTCACACAACAATTCACACTACAGGGTTTTGACTCCCCGACAGGTCCAGATATTAAACTTGCTGAATATCCTGTCGGCCTTTGCGACGCGTCGCACATCGGCGCCACACTCAGCTCGCATTGTAAGAAGTTCACACTACACAAGTGTTGCTCATGGGAGCGCGCTGTGATATCCCTCCAAGCCTGAGTCTCAAGCTCTTCCATCCATTAACACTATGTCACATAAGCAACCCTGTGCTCGGACGTCATGCATCATACCCATATTAGCTTGACAGCATTTTCCAGAAGTGAAGAAGTCGGTATTCATTGTCTGTTAGCATTGTCACGCACAAATCTGTATTCCTAAATACGGTGCAACACTAGTCCAGTACTTTATTTACTCATTTCAGTTTTTCCATTTATTTTAAGCATTAACCTTACTTACAGAGTATGTAGTTGGTCATCGTGCATGTCAATCAAAATACCTCTCTTGTCAAGTAGGCTTGGAAAATGTTTCTAGAACATGATTTTAATAAGCTGTTGACCTTAAAATATGAGCCTTTAAGGTGGCAAAAGTGAATAAGCTATTTCAGTTCAGCAGCTTAAAAAAGTAAAACTTTCGTGCTGGTTCTTTACATTGTTGGTAGTGCATCCCATCACACGACAGTTTTTATGCAGAAAGTTTATCAGATGAAAATTATGAGGAGGCACCTTGTTGTTCAAGTCAATGGCAGTAAAAAAGATTTGGTGGTTGTCTACACGTCATTATGGGAAGAGTGAAAATAGTGACGTACTGTAGGTGAAATCCTCAACAGAGTCCCAGATAAACAGCTTCTACAGTATACTAATATAGTAGTTTTTCTGTCTGTCTCTGTCTTTGTGGTGACATTTGTTCATCCCCATGTGTGCGCCCTGAAGTCGGCTGACCCAGGCAGATGTTGGTCCATGGGAAGACCTTGAGGCGGGCATCCTGGCAGATAACAAGCCGGCATCGCGCCACTTTTACCCCATTGCCCTGCTACTTGTTAGCTCCCACTTACTGGTTGTGTGGCTCATTTTAAGTCTTGTTTTTCTGCTTGCAAAATACCAATAAATTGCTTACAATGCCATCTCTCTCTTCTTTGGTGGTTTGCTTATTGCTGTTGTGCAACTGCGGTGGTGTATTTTTTATTAAGAGGCCAGTTAGTTTGAGCAACCTAAGCATTTCTGTTGTTGTAATGTAATATAGAATGAGGATGATAATCATATTATAGTATATTAATTATAGCTATAGTAAAAGAATATTTACATTACATAAAATGCAATACAGTATACATAGATTACATTCAATACAATAAAATACATACATTTTTGTTAAAAATACTTTAAATAGTTCAAATATATAAAGTAATATATTTATTAATTTTAAAACTTTGTTCACTGACCACAAATAATTGTTAGAAGTTATTATTGGGTGAGTATTTAAAGGGCAGTAAGATATTTAAATCTAATACACTTTTTAAAATTCAGTAATGTTAAACTTGTTTGCTTACTGTGTTCTGTGTGCAGTGAAAGAAAATATATTATTCCTACATAGTGGGGGTTCTTAGTGAGCACTGAAGGAAGAGGTATTATATTTGTTTGGATTTTGAGTTAAAATGTCAAATATTTTTAACAACTTTTAACTCATAAAAGAATTATAAAGGTACACACATTAACAATGCACATTTTAATTCACTGAATCATCTGAAGGCTATCTTTAATGTTGGTGTGTACGGTATGGTGCAATGGGGAAACGTAATTCTAAAGCTTGATGTCTGCAATATACTGACGCAGTATCACTTTATACAGCATCAAGCCTTTAAGATGCTTGATAAAGCTTTTTTGGCGTCAATAATCAGGAAGCCATGTGAGCTATGAGATTCTGTGTGAAAAGGAACTGTGCTGTTTTAATTCCACTCTACAGTATACAGTAGCTGCATATTATACACATTCATTTAATTTCTATAATAACATATTTTAATTTCATCAAAATACTATATAGTATATTGAAATAAGTTGGAGCCAAAGTTGCAAGGCAATGCATGGAAATGTAATCAGCACATTTCCATGCAGTGCCTTTTTACTTTGGTTCCAGATTATTTCTGGAGGCACTAACAACACAGTTAGAAAGCGAAATCATGTCTGGCATCTCACAACTTTCATGCTCTGTTAAGTTCACTGGGTCTAACTTATTTACAGTATTGTGTGTCTTGGACTACAGTACACATTGAGACAAATTAAACTAAGCCAAGCGCCCATAAATGACTCGTAATGCATTATTTCAGCAGGCAGTGTGTATTCCTTTTTTTCCATCCTTACACAAAATTTCAACATCCTGTTATCTTCACAAAGATCCTATGGGTTTTATCACAGAAATGACCCTTTCAGGTTGAAATCTGGACTTCATGTTTCCATCTCATCCAACTGTAACGTTTGCAACCAAAAACAAATTTAACAATTCAGATAATTCTAGTTATATAGTTAATAATACTACTGTATGTAGAGTCTCGATAGATTGACAAAACGATGGGGCGCCAACTGTGGTTGGCACCTTCTGCAGGTGCAACAAGGTAGTCTGTTGGGTCAGTTTGACCTGGAGGACAGCAGGATGGTTAAAGCCTCTGTATTATCACACGTTTTGATTAAATTACACAAATTATGCATCTTGTGAAGACTGCAAAGAATAGAAACGCATGTTTGACATCTCACAGTCCGTTTTGCTGCACTTGCATTGTGAGACAACTTTATTGTTGATTGGTTCTCTTGTGCATTTGTACATTGGTCAATTCAGATGTATTAACTCAAAACACCAGTGTGGGGAGTACAGGATCTTAAGTGTCTGTGTCCATAATCATCTCATGTCTCATGTATGTTTTTGTTCCTCTTCTTTTGCCTTTGCATTACTTCCCAACAATTGATTTGATCATCAGAGAAGGATGTCGAATTGAGAATGTACACAAGAATATTAAGTGCAGGAAATATGCATTCAACATGTTCCAGTTGATGACATTTCCTAAATTCTATCGACCCCCAGAAGGGACGTATGGGAAAGTTGACTCCTGATGAAGAAAAGCATAGAAACATGATTATGATGTCAAAACTGCAAATGTGTTGTAAGATTATTCAGTTAGTTTGGTGAATTTAATTGTTTTTCAATTATTCAACAAAGAATGATAGCTATTATACTGGATATAAAGTGTTATTAGTGAACAAATCTGTAATGTATTTGCATTTTTATGTAATATTAGTCTTATGGTTTCAGGCAGTCTCCAATATTTTTAGTAACAACAAACAGAAAACACTCAAACATGGAAAATGTTATTCAATTTCATGTAACAAACAACTTGTTATTTTGTGATATCCGATTTTTGGATTTGCTTTATATCAGCTTGTTAATATGAACCAACCTTCCAGGTCGTATAGGAATAACATTAAGCATACATAAAAAAATATTTAAGTTACATTTCTTACGATATTTATATATCAAGGTACAGCCATATGATTGTGATGTATACCTATAATGTAAAATACGCAGGATAATAAATAAAATCATTGGTATACTGTGTACAGTAAATGTATGGAATATATTTATTTTTGTAATATAAATACTAAAATGTATGTACAATGTTTAGGATGTCTTTATACATTGCATGTTTGCTTTAGTGTATACCAATAAAGATATAATTTTACCTCATTTGTCTTGTAGTTTGATATGGTAATTTGTGTTGACAATATTGTGCTGTCAATAATGTGACCTACCATTAGACAAGTTCAAGTAGAATGGATTGGATTGTACAAACAGGGTTTAACTTAAATCTTAACTCTGTCGACTTATGTTCTACATCAAATTTTCACATTTTACAGATTTAGAACCCGATTTAATGCGAGATGTACAGTTTGGTGCAGTCAACAGAATTATAAAAGTTGTTTTGAAGTTGAACTCTGTTTATGCAATACAGACTTAATGTTTTGAATATTACAGGTGGTGTGTGATCATTATATAAGTGCTTATGTGATTATCTTTAGCACAGTTTCTCAGTATTGTGTGCATGTTGTGTGTGTATGTATGTACATACACAAATGTATAAAAATATAATAAATACAAATCTAATAATACAAAAAACTAAAAAAGGTGAGCTTATAGCAGAAAGTATTGGTTCACTGGCAAGAAATACTGTTACATGTTTTTGTAGGCGTTAATAGTGAATCTCTTATTAACAGCACTGAGTTTGCAGTTCTCACTGTTTTTAGTGTGGTGTTGGGTGTCCTCACTTCCAGACAAATGCAAGCACCAACATGTTTCCAGGCACCAGCTCCTTTATACTGAGCAGGACAATAAGGTATGTAATGTCAGTGGATGGGTGCCATTGGCAATAATATCCATTTGCATGTGCTTCATTCTTGTGTTCACTTTTGAAGATGTCCAGGGTTGATTTGTGTCTCCACAATCCCCGTTTCCAGCAGATCTCGAGAATTATGAAGCCAGTGCTGTACATACGTTAAAGATTATCCCTAATATAGTTACTTCTTTACTGTTTATTTAACCATACTTTCAGTCTACTGGATATTGCTACTTTGCAATAGGGTTGTCAGCCTCTCCAAGAATGTTGTTGTATTGTTTAGAGTGTATGCCTCACATGGTGGACATGTGCCCTAAAAGAGAGATACAATCAGAAAACTTGAACTTAAAGTGAAGGCAACTAATGGTAATTTAAATAAAAAACTTACAGAATCAGCTTGTGGGTCTTGAATAGAACTATTGAAATGCCGGATGCATTGAGCATTATCGCTATTCCCCAAATTCTCTTCCAAAATCACCACAAATAACTCATCCAAATAACAGTTGAGGGACATCCGTTTACAGTGTTCCTAGAAGAGAGGTGTGGAGAGTCAAACACAGACAATTGGGCAGTGAATTCTGAGCTTACTACTTCACTAATTTAAATATAGACCTACTCTAATTCACTGAACTGACAAACATTCTGACCATATGTTATCCTTTTGCTAGAAGATGTGGGTCCATAATGTTTTAACAGACTTTGTTGGTAGTGCAATATTTCTAGCCTGGATATCATCTAGCCCCAGTCAAATCGGGAACTACGCTCACTCATAGCAGGAGATTCAGGCTGCGTTCAGTAGGACTACTGTGTTACGTAGCCTATACTTTTGTTCAATGAACTCACACCACCCGACTGTGTCTGATTGTGTAGATTTCTTTGTCATTGCTGTGTGTATTTATTTCATTATTAATTATTTATTTATGTATTTGTTTGTTTTATGTGCCTTTTAACCCTCCTGTTGTCCTCAGGTTTTAAACACTACCTTGTTGTGCCAACAGTGCACATCATATGTCTGTGTAAGCTGTAGAATTAGGATTGGTGATGTACTGCGTTAGGTAAGTCTGACCCAGAGGACAACAGGAGGGTTAAGCAGTTTCCTCTCCATTGATGCCTTTTATTAATCAAAGGCTTAACATGGCTTAATGTACCATTACCAAACAGCGATCAATCATCACCAAATTTCTCTAGGCCATTTCTTGTAATAAACACTTGCACCTGTCAAAAAATTTAAACAAACAGAATTTGTGTCAATGGAGAGGTAAACGCTTAATGTAAGGAAATGTCTTTAGTTATGGAATTTAGGTTTACATTTTTTGACAGGTTGCAAAAAGTTTACTAAAGTAGCGTTCACACTAGTTCACATGTACAGTAGTACTGGTATTGGCCACCATACCAGCCAGCCCCCCATGGGCGCTTGGGCCAGACCCATTAATAGCTAAACCCTAAAACTGAGATGCAAGGGACAGAATCCAGGCTACAAAAATTCCTACCAAATCAAAATCAAATAAGTGTTAGAATTATCAATATGATAACAAGGACATTTTTAGCGTATTTAATTATTGATCATTATTATTACATTATTTAATTTTGATAAATGCAGTTATTAAAGTACTTTTCTGCATGAGCAGTATAGTAGTATATTAGTAGTGTAGTTCTACAACTTACAGGAATGTCATCAAGTGAAGGGGCATATAACAAAGCATCTGATTTCTAAAAATGATTCAGAAAAGAAAACATACATTACTCTTTTAGTATATTATAATTAAGTTTTCCAATTTCCAGTTTTTGTAGAACAATAGACTCAGCCATAGCATGATAGAGTACATTTCTCCCCTCACCTCAATATCAGATTTCATATTCTTCAGACAGTTCTGTGCATTTGCAGATGCACATGCAGATGTACTTAGAAAGCTATAAAAGAAGAATGCATAATCATTCACTGGAACATCATCTGTTTTGAAAGATGTATTGCAATGAGGTAATATGACTGTCTTGTTTTTTCACTTTACAATGGCGTACATCAATATGTTTGACCTGAATATCCTACTTTTTTTTCCACAGATGGTAATCACACTCATTTGTGTGTGTGTGTGATATTTCCATGTAGCACAAAAAACATGAACACTGATTGGGATATAGTGTAAAGTGGGAAGTATGTGTAATCTGTCCATGGGGTGGTAGCAGCATTAAAATTGGGAATAACGGTCATAGCCTTCTGTTTTGTAGAACCTACCTGGTTCCACTTTTTCTACAATTTCCTGGTGTTAATTGATGTGCTATCTGTTGTGCGTGTGTAGTGTCCAGGTTTTTTACCCTGTGCAGGGAGGTAGCTGGGCTTCTGACTAGCCTATATAATTTTTTGCCATAAGCCTACACACTTTCCTATATTCTCCATAGATATGGACTACATATTCTATAACTATATTAGTAAGCGTATATTTCCCCAAGTATACTTAATGTAGTAAATATACTAAAATCAAGTGTACTATTTTAATACTTATTGGGAGTAAATTGGGACTAAACTGGCACATTTTAGTATAGTTTGAAACATACTTTTTGTACTGCGTTTTTGAGATGAAATGCTGTGTTCTTCCTCATAGCAAAATATGCTGTTTAAGCCTTTAATTCCTCAAGAGCAAAACCAGGAACCCTGCTAACCGTGTACCATGGTAGAAGGAAGTAAAACTTTGAGATTTTTGTGCACAAAAATCTTTAAATATATGATATATAATATTTAACACAACACAAATATATTTCTACTGACACAAAAGGGGGCATAAACTAAACAACAAGCTGGGGTTAAACAACAGTTTGTCGCCCTGAGGTATGCTGATAAATCCCACTATACTGAACATATAGTATATTACAAGTGAACTTAGGTAAAATACTGTAGTTGTATATTTCTAAATCACTTCTTACTTCATAAAAGTACACTAACATTTACAGCATTTAGCATATGCTTTTATCCACTTACTATTAGTAGGATAAATTATTACATAGTATCTTTCCTGTTTTCATGTCCAGCCTCACGTTGTTTTAATAACAAATGCAGTTGCGATCATGTGCCTATTATCCAGTAGCCTGATCAACCTACACTCTGCATACACAGAGGGAAGTGCTCCAGTGCACACAGTTAAAAAAAAGTACAATGTAAAAGATTAGCATTAAGCCTACATTAACATGTATTTTTGGAACCCTGCTATATGCCATATGGTCTGCTCGCAAGATTTATCTTTGCAAATGAGAGATTATTCTCTAAAACTTTCTTACATCTGCTAATAGCAATCATTTATTTCATATAATATCATTCAATGCTCAGAAATTCTAGTCTAACATCTCTAAATAATGCGTGTTGAAATAAGTGTTGACTTTTGTAAAAGCATGAAATAGGCTGTATTACTATTTGCAAGTTTTATTTAACATATATACTGTTTGCACTATAAAGTATACTACTATGTTTCTATTTAGGTAATTAGTCTGTATACTTACAGACTAATACATAAGTACAGTTTTGTTAAGTACATCTTATGGTAAGAGGAAGATGTTACTGCTGCTTTTACAACTAAGGTTGGATTTACTGTATAAATGTAAGATTTTACAATAGAAAGAAACCGTGTTCTACCAAATATCCCTCGTAATGTACTCAAAAATCTCACATTTCCACACATGGCGGCGCCATCTGATTGTGTATGATTTGTGTTTTTCAATTGGCATTGCTGAGTGTATTTTTTAATTTTTTATTATTTCTTTATGTATTTGTGTTGTTTTATGTGCCTTTTAACCCTCCTGTTGTCCTTGGGTTTCAAACACACA
>JAODUG010063880.1:0-14170 GCA_027564795.1 Aphredoderus sayanus
ATTAGGTTTAGCGCCTTCTATCTGTCACAAAGAGCTAGTGATTTGGGTCATTCTGACCCAGAGGACATCACGAGGGTTAAGAGTTATGAATTAGCATAACTTAAGGCCCAAAACTGACACGAGGCTGTAGTTCCCACCACAACGATGCCATTGCTGTTTCACATTCACAGACATGACAGAGGTACGACAAAAAGACCATAAAGAGAAGCTTAGCAAGTTCTGAAATTCAAGTCTTGCTTTCATGGTCAGTAAATGGAAGTTCAATTAACCCTCATGATGTCCTTCGGGTCGAAATGACCCAAATCACTAGCTCTTTATGGCAGATAGAAGGCGCTTAACCAAATTCTACAGCTTACACACACATATGATGTGCACTGCTGCCACAACAAGGTGTGTGTTTGAAACCCAAGGACAACAGTAAGGTTAAAAGGCACAAAAATGCTGTGTGTATTTATTTATTTATTAATTATTTTTTATGTATTTATGTTGTTTTTTTGTGCCTGTTGTCCTCGGGTTTCAAACATACACCTTGTTCCACCAGTGCACATCATATGTCTGTGTAAACTCTAAAATTAGGTTTAGCGCCCTCTATCTGCCACAAAGAGCTAGTGAGTTGGGTCATTCTGACCCAGAGGACATCACGAGGGTTAATGTGGTGCAGCCACAGTGAATCCTGAGCTCCATACAATCATTGAAATAATAAATAAAAATCAAGATTGACATGAAATTGGAAAGTAAAAAAATCAAGATTGACATGAAAATGGAAGTAAAACATAATGTACTGTATTTAGAATCATATTAATGGTAAGTGTAACCACAGAAAATACCAGTTTTTCCACATGTAATTCATGATGACTTCTTGCCTTGACTTCTTCTCCTGTAGGTTTTTTAAAGGGTACATATTATGCTTATTTTCTGCTGTTCATAATTCTATTTATGAATATATTTTCATCCTTCAGAACATTCTCTTTAAGTCCTCCTATATATCTAACTATGAGCCCAATGTGATCTGATTGGTCAGGTGGTCCACTCTGTTTTGACTGGTCAACCGCCAGAGCTGTCTTGCAGTCTACAGACAGACTGTTCTTTCCTGAGCAGCTGTAAACAGTTGCCTATTTTAATGGGAGGTTCTGCTGTCTAGTTTGAGCCAGAGTTTGATTCTGAAAGTCAGGTAGAACAAGCTGACCACCCAAAACCACTTTCTCAAGCTAGATGACCACCCAAAACCACTTTCTCAAGCTAGACTAGAGCTTTGTGTTCAATCAAAACATCATGGCCGTGAACTAAAATTAAAACTAGTCCAATGTTTTGTTCCATCAATTTACTGTATACTTCTCACACAGCCAACATTGTAGGCTACGCGCAATTCGCGAACAATCGTGACAAAGTCACAAATGCAACTGCTAAAACATAATATGCTATAACCTCCCACAGACTCTGTGGTGTTGGAAATACAATGGGGAGGCTGAACGAGGAAGTGTCATTCCCAAGCACGGCTACAGACATTTCAATGAAGGTCTAGATGTATTACACTAGATTTCGGCATTCTTCATTCGAACTGTTTTCTATCTTTTTTTAAGCACAATTTATTTAAAAGCTGTAGCCACTTGATTGAAAAAATCATTGCCATATTTCAACACACTTTTACCTAAAAGTGAGTCGGCAGATGATTAGCAAACCCATTATAAACACATAAGACTGTACTTGGAAGGTTAAAAAGAGAAAGAAAAAGAGAAAGAAAGAAGCTAACTTTGAGCACCAGGTCTACGGCACTGTACTCGCCACACTCCAACATTACCTTGGAAAATTTGAATTATGTAAACATGATTAGCCTACACATTAGGAACTTTAATTTAGGCTATATATTAAACATTTATTCAGGTTAGTGACAGAGGAGTCAAAACAAAGGTTTTGAAGCTTGGGACCACCGCAGGCTATATTGTAATGACTCGTATGACAGGTCTGGACCACTCATGAATTTTCATGCCTGAGAGAAAAATCCAAATAACTGAAAATGTGGTGAATGTTATTGTAAATCTGCCACAAGCAACATTTAAGAACAGCTTTACATACAAATGGTTCATGCATGACACTCAATGTCTCCCAGTTCCAGTGCCTGCTCAATCAATAGGCAATTAAAGCCAGGTTTGGGAGGTCTCTGGTGGCCAGCCATGTAGATTTTAATGCTTGGCAGGGAAATATATATGCAAATATTTAATGACAGGTCAGGGGGTCACTCACCAAGTCAAGTAGGTGTTAAGGAGTGAGAAATGGGTTAAGACTAGTTAAGACAAGACTGGAAGTGAGGGTTGAGATCTCTAGGGGTCACAGGATGTTTTTAGAGCGGATATACTGTAATATGATTTAACAATTTTTACATATGCTTTTACAAATACACACACACACACACACCAGACCTAAACACTACTGTTTAAGACCTCACACTGCCCAACGCAGGTCTCAGGAAAGCTTAACTAAATATGAGAGGCGGCAGTCCCGCTTTGAATTGTGTGTGCTTGTGTCAATACGACTACATTATCAGCAAATTGAAGGTCAGCTCGCTCTCTCTTGTTCTCCCTCCACACAAACAGCAGACGGAGGAGTGGGATTGCTGTCTAACTAATATACAGTGGTGAGTGTTGGAGGTTCGACACACAGAACTTTTCCCTCTTCATCCCCAAACCCTCATTAAAATATCTTTAAACATGAAACTGAGACCTCCAAGCACTGCCTTTTGAACCAACATACTGTACTTAACCCTTATGATGTCTTCCAGGTCAAAATGACCCAAATCACTATCTCTTTGTGGCAAATAGAAGGCGCTAAACCTAATTCTACAGCTTACACACACATATGATGTGCACTGCTGGCACAACAAGGTGTGAGTTTGAAACCCGAGAACAACTGGAGGGTTAAAAGACATGAAAAAACAACACAAATACATAAATAAATAATGAATAAATAAATAAATAATGATGGCAATGACAATTCAAAAACACACAAAATTATACATAATCAGATGGCGCCGCTGGGTGCCCAAATGCGATATTATTAAGGACATCACCAGGATTAACATCAATAGCTATGTGTCTCCCAGTGTTCTCTACCTCTCTCTCTCTACCCCCTGCACTGTGTTATCCAGGTACAGGTTATCTCCTGGTTGCTTACTTTAGTTCTCACTTTATAGAAGGCGATGGAAGTCTAAAGGGACATAAGCCTTTAGGATTCCAAGTCACATCTACTGTATAAAGTGGCACTGTAATCTGTAGATGAGCCACCATGCTACATCTGCAGGCCCACAGTAACAGGATACATTTCATCCTACATTGCGATAACACCCCTACAAAAGTCAAGTATGGGTGCAGGGGTGTAGGAGGGGTGGACACTTCAACATGTCAGCCTATGAGAGCGACGGGGTAGAGAGGAGGGTCCTTTTCTCTCTCTCCTCCCCCTTTGAAACATTTTTTATTATTTTTTTTCCAGTGGTTATTTCTTTATATTTAGTATTATTATATTGGCCAGTGTTTACTTGTGTGACAAAGCAGCAGTTCAAAGCTTCCAACCCCCGCCAGGCACGGTGTGAGCTGTGAACCACTTCAGGGTCATTGCAAGTCATGACTGTTGGGCAAACACACAGGGCAATAAAAAGAATAGAGAGAGAGGCTGTACAAATGCTGTCTGGAGTATTCTTTAAACAGAGTAACACCCAGGAGTCCGTAGAGCTGGGAGGCCATCAAAAACACTAGCTTCTATAGCTTCATTTAGGATGGTTGTGTGAAGACTGCCGTAAAGTTGTAGATGGAGTAGAAGGGGAAGGCCTCACCTTTCCTCTGATGGGATACACAGGACTGAGATGCACTGAGCTCTTCACCGAGATGTTGCAAAGGCCAGCAGCCTGCTAACAAACAGAACAAAAAAAGGTCAGGGCTCTACTACTATTATTGATTAAGTGAAACTGCATGGTAAAATATTAACTGTCAATTCCTTTTAAACCCACAGTGTACTGTGTAAACACAGCATCTGACAGGGGGGTCATAAAATGTGTTTAATGAGAGGAAAATACAGTGGAATTGTCTGTACTAAAGAAGGAAATCAATGGATATATGGGGATTCAATGGTAAGTTGCAGAGACATAATTTGTAGTAATACAGTAGATACATTTGATTTTGCATAACTACATGCGGAACTAATGACTCTATGGGAAGCACTTTAATACATGACACTTTTGACCAAGCGGAGGCAAGGGTGTATAGTGTTTTCACTTACACAGCAGTCAGACACAGACGCCAACACCCAATTTATCCAAAATCTCCAGAATTATACTGTAGGCTTTAATATTTGGCAAGCTCTTCCCAAGCCACAGTCAATTCAACAACGTAACATGTTAGGCCGTTACGCCACCCTGGCCTGTTTCATACATTAAACTCCCTGGTAGGCCCAGAAGTACAGTGCAAATATACAATATGATTTGAAAACATACAGAATGCAATTGCATCTCATGACCAGAGTGGCCACCAGTCTGCCAAGTAATCCTGTTCAGCTTCATTTCAGTTCACCCATTCAAGCCAATTGGTTGACTCTTTTCCTTTTATCGGCCAGTAATATTCACCCCAGGTAAACGAAAAACAAGTTTGCTGGAGACAATAAAGAAGGACATAAAAACGAAGGCTCGAATCCAACAAGCCAGGAGGACTTATTAAAATTGTAAAAGCATCAACACCATAGTGCAGGCCAAAGAGTGTATACAGTACACAACAGTACATTATAGTTGACTCCCTGTGGTTTTACTGAGTGCTTGGCCAGCTGCTCATAACTTTACTCAAGACAAAACTTAGCACTTAGGCTGTGACCTTGTTCAGAGCAGCAGAAAAGCAGAGGTGCTATGTGAATACAGTGCAACAACATGGAGGTAGAAGGGTTTTTTATATTTTATCAACAGAATGCACACTTCTCACCTACTGCAGTGCCATACAGTATGATAATTCCATTAATTATCTTGACCGTTTTTATTTTCAGACAGATGTGTAAAACAACTTAGAACTTACATTAGAACCTTTTGTATCAGACCACCCAATTTTTACCTGAGCATAAGTATTTTAACATGTGAGGTATTTTTGTTGCCCCAGTGTGTTAGATTTAATGATTATGTATGTCTACTCTTTATTTTAGTCTGGGGGTTTGCCTGTAAAGACTGCATTCAACTCATAGGTATGTAGAAGAAGTCAAGAACTGATTGCAAAACTTTAAATGGTGAACAAAGGAAAAGGTTGCTTTTGACAAGGCACAAGCGGGCAAATTCTCTCAGTACATCTGCTTAGTCTGTGTCTTCATCTTGCTCAGATGGGCTTCTGCCGTTGTTTCCCCTATGCAAGCAAATGCACTAACTGGATTACACCTTCTTTTAAGAGGCAGCGAAATTTCACCGCAAAACCACAGTTTTCATACATACAACGGAATAGATAATCACTCTCTCCTTATGCATCTCCTCCCATTTTTTGCACAAAACTCCCACGTTTCCCCTCAACCCTCCCATGAATGCATTTGCATGATTAGAAAAAAAGCCTCTTGCCATTATCCGCTCCTGTGGCAGGCAGAATGTGTTTTTAGCCATGTGCACTCTGTTCGTACAGACTGTACCATGCTATGATTTATGCCCATTGTTATGAAATTATGCCTAAAAGGGGCATACAGTATCATGCTAGCAATATTTCCTGTGAAGATAAAGGCAACAAGGAAAACTATGGAAATTAAGTAACGTTGAACTGTAAATAAATGGTATAGACTGACAATACCAAAACATACAAGCCCATCTGTGAAGCATGAAGTGTCATGGCATGGGTTTGCATGGGTTTGCATGGCTGCTTCTGGATTGGGCTCACTAATATGTATTAATGATGTAACTCATGGTGGTAGCAGCAGGAAGTCTACAAAAACATAGTAGTCTGCCACCTTATAGACAATTGCATCCAAATGAACACATCAAAGGATCTGGGAGAAAAAGTGAAAGGTTTTAGATCGGAAAAGTCAATTACCACAACATATCCCAACTTAGCATGCATTTCACTTCCTGTGAGAAATGTCCCGAAACAAACAGCTGAAAAAGGTTGTAGTACAATAACCTGGAAAAGCATCACAATATCAGAATGTCAATTTGTACAAGGCTTAATGCAATTACTGTAAGCAAGGGCGATCAACTATTAAGTGCAGTTTACTTCCATTTACGGTGCTTAAATATCCATTCCAATACATGCTCACCTAAAATGTGGGTGGTGTAATTTGCAAAAAGTAAGTTTTTCAACATATCTAGATGAAAATAAAGTAAATAAAAGCAGATATTCAGATCTTTCGCCTAATGTACATCTTTTGATCTCAAACTCTATTGTCTTCAGTGTATATCAAAAACAAAGGAATTTGCCTTGCTGTTCCAAAACCTTGGAGGGGGCCTGTATATTAAAAGAGCAGAATATCAAAGGGCAGAAGTTGTTCTCCAGCATGACTGATAGTGTTTTAAGAGCACGGGGTGTCTGCAGGCTGATTTAGAGTTCCAATCTTATACATGAGGGGTCGCGTTTCTTCCCGTACAGTGACTTACGAGGGCCCAACCACTGGCTTTCATTTCCATTATATTATGAGGAATGGCTGCAAGTGCTAGTTTCTTATTATCAGTCGCAAGAGGTTCTGCAATACAACAGAAGAAATGACATCAATAGCGGCTGCAACATTGACCACTGCGTATATCTAAAAGTGACACAGTGGTCGAGATGGTTTGTTTTCAATTTGCAGGATGCCAAAGATTTTCATAACAGCAGCCAACACATACACACATAGGTGATTGTTAGAGTGCAAGGCTAAACTGCATGTACTAAAGAAAATATAATCAACTAGAATGGCTCAGACAGATACTGCGTTGTTTTTATTGTGATTCAATGAGCTGTGACCAACTGATTTCAGCTAAAAGTTTGCCAAACTTTTTTTTTGCCGACAATGTAGTCATAGTGAACATCACTTTATAATTTAATCATAATCCTTAGATATGTGCCAAATTCCTTTGTTTTGGTTGAACAGGTCAATATATGGTAATATGCTGTTCATAGCCCCACTGTGTGGCATATGTCCTTGCATATGGTAAATCCTTACAGTGTCGGGCTCCATAAATCTCATACAAAATGTTTTGTGACTCGGTTGATTGGGAACAGGTGTAGGGAATCATCTAATCACATGTCTGCCTATATGAGCAGACGGAGAGGGCAGTGCGAAGTGGTCCCGCTTTGAACCCTTCTGACACACTGAGATGGGTCTAGCCTGTCGGTGCGTTAAGTTGCTGTGGATATAATTGTAAATAAACAGATCAGACTGACCATTATGAGAGGGACCGACTCTCTCTAGAGGTCAGGAGTCTGGCTTGCTTCTAGCGCTAACACGTTGCGCATTATCGCCCTTATACTAATATTCGTCATTACTCGTCATTCGTTATTTATTGACATGTACTGTACATATTAAGTATGTAAAGAAAAACCACAAGGTACACACACACACACACACACACACACACACACACACACACACACACACACACACACAGGTTTTATTCCTTTATGACTACCTTTTTCAAGACAAACTCTTTCCTTTTTGATGACTAATGTAAAAACCAAGGACAGACTGGGTTGACTTGTTCGATCTTTAAAAGAATACGAGAAAGTGAGGGAGGTGGAAGAGATCAAATGTATGTGTGTATGACAGACAGAAGCAAGGTCACTGAAAGCTAATGAGGAACATTAGACAGAATGCACAAGACAGGATAGAGATGTAAAACATTTCACAAAGAGAGAGAGATCGAATTTACAGTAGTGGAACAAAAAGGAGATTTAAAGCCTGGAATCCACCAAGAAGATGCTAGCCGACAAGTCTGCTTGGTGGATACTTTCGTCTCAGCGGAGGTGATTAGTTGATGGCAAGGCTTTCTGCGGACATCTTTTGTGGGCTTAATGCCATTCCAACAATCAACAGCCGATAATGAGCCAATCAGAGCACAGTAAAGGAGGGATGGCAAGTTAAGACCATGGGGAAAAAAAGACAAGCCATCGTGCAACACTCCATTTACCAAGGTATTCTGAGCCAAAGAAAAGTAGACATTGTGTCACATTCATGTACGATTATTTAAGGTGAAATAGAGCGAGTTATTTACATTTTATTTGTATTTTCTGTCAAGATACTGTTTTATTTTAATAAGCTAGCGTAGACTTAAATATGATTGGGTGTAATTGCATAAATTACATGTACATGTACTAATTCATATGATTTTCATTCAAAGAACCAGCACTTTTTACATATTAACATGACCAGAATATTCATAAATGAACTAGTTATAGTTGCAACTCCAAGATAAAAAGCATTAGGCTAAAGCTTGTCTAAATTTGTGTTTCCTTCAACTGCATCCTCAGTTTGTATTTGGTAAAACAAATTTAAGCTTAGTTAATTTAGGCAGGTCCTACCAACACACACACACACACACACACACATGAATGCCCTCTTCACCATGCAAATGAGTCATGGTGTGCACGGTTCAGAGGGCTTGCTGAGACTTAAGCAGGCTCTCTGCTTAATGCTTCAACGACACAAAAACAGTATAATTTCGTTACATTGTTCCTAGAACTGCCTGTGCTCTCTGGCCAGCCTAATGGCAGCATGTTAACATAGGCCACTGTTTACACGTACAGTACTGTACCTTTAAGAAAAGAAAAGTGTTTGTGAGACTAATTCAGAGGTCAGATCTATAGAAGATTACTTTTGCCTACGATAAATGACAATGTCATGTGGTTAGGGGTGGGATGACTGCATGCTAATTAGCTATGGAATGCTAGTTAGAAATGGTTTTGTCTGGTAACTATAAAACATTGCTCATACAGAAGACTATGATTTCCATTATGGATTTCTATGTAATTATATTCAATCAGTGAAGACTACCTCAGCTATACACATTGTAATTTAACCTGGGTCACAATCACTCACCCCGCATATTATATTAACCATCTGTGGCCCATAACTACGTTGTGTGCCATTTGTTTGTGTGTTGCGTTGTGTGGTTTCTACGGCATGTGTAAGCCCTGAGGATGATAACGAGTCATCTCAGAGACCTCTGAGAGAATCCACTGCTCATATGGTCTATACAGTATGCCAGTGTTTGCATGTTAACCATCATGCATGATTCTTCAAGATGTGACAGGAGATAAAATGGCAAGCCGACCTTTTGCTTTTCAGCAACGCCCCAAACCCGAAACCTCCAAATCTCAAAATCTGTTCTCAAAGAAAACTCCTTCTGTTAAACAAATCGAGAATGTTCTAATTGAGAGGAACACTAACATAATTAACATTTAACTACACGTGTATACAGTGATAAACTGCACACATACTGTACAATAGCTGTCTTGGCCTGTAAGGGAAATAAACCTTATTCTAATAGAAAGCAGGGGAAATGTGTTGAAAAGCCATGGCTATGCTGTGTGTGGTAATGGGCTATCATTTATCCCCAGGGAATGAGCAGGAGGACTGCAGCTGTCCCACTGTGGAGTGCACACAGCTGTGAGCCAAGCAGCACTGATTCAGACAGGAACAGGCAACTTTACTCCGATGGCAGCAAACTGTTTAAAAATGCGTACTCTGTGGCTCAACATTTTTTTAAATAAATAAATAAATAAAAAAGCAGGACTTGGGTGGGTACAAAAGCAACACCGTATGCATATTATGTTCCTTTGAGGGCCTAAAAGCTTCAGCCCTAGCAGACAAGCCATCTCTGTTGCTGTGTCGCTTTTGTAATGGATGTTTCGCGCATTGTTTCATTTAATGGCAGCAACCTTTTAAGACTGTTTTGTAAATCAGAGTGGTCAACCTCAGAGGAAAGATATGCCAGCGCCTAACACCGCTCGGTGGCAATTTGATATTTAAATTATTTAAAATATCTGCATGTTCATCCGTATTTCAATGCATTACAAAATATCCCACTGGAAATAAGAGTACAGACTTTTAGCAGTTGGCCCGCAGTAATGGACTATTTTGTGTGCAAATAAAAGTTTCTCATCCTCCAGTACATTTCCTTTTCTGCTGAAAAACAAAAAAAGAAGATGTTTTGCATATCGTCAACTAAGTGCTTACAGCACAACACTGTAAATGTGGGCGTGGAAGTGAACAGTAAGTCTCTTTAATGCCATGGAAGTAAACATTAGCCGTGGGGGTGACTCAAATGCTGTGCACTCTGTAATGCATCTGAACAGGGCTATGACAGCTCTTCTATTGATATTGTCTGACTTACACCAGATTTTGAAGAGGTTTCAATGCCGCAGATAAATTTTAGGTGTCAGAATCAAATTACGGATGTCTTGCGCACCGCTGTCAGCTGCAGTCTTTTAGTGTTATCGGTAGCATTTAGTCTAGGCTCATGTAGTGTTTGAGGCTGAACAATGTGATTTATAATCCCATAATGCCAAGAGGCAATGGGGCGAGCTCTCTGGCTGACACCTCCCTATTGGGACAAACAGGATGAACTGCTACAATTTCAGACCATCCTTGTTGCCAAACTACACCAAGAATATGGGGGACTTAACACGGCTAATAGAGAAATAGCCTATGCATGTCGAATATTTCATTGCACATACAATGAATGACAGTCTACTTTGCGTGAGAAAGGAGCTCAAATCTGCCATTTAATGTTTTGGCTATAGCAGAGAATTCCTGTTTGATAAATGACACAGTATGGACCTCTATAATTATAAACCCAGTAATGTATGTTCAATACATGCTAACTGTGAGGCTTTTTCTCACAGATCTTAGTCCAGCATAAGGCGAACCGGCTCATGTTGAAAGAGAAAACGGTGTGGAAATTCTAGGAATGCAAAGTATGGAATTTGCCTGTGGATGAGCAGAGCATATCCATTACACTTTCAAATACAGTACATATGGACAACATGCTAGTAAAAACGGACTTATTGATGGTAATCGGGTCAATCCAGATGGAGACCTTATGATTAATTTAATACAGTTGGATGTTCCACTTGTTTCTTTGAGGATGAGGATTCCATGCGTGCTATTTATCTGGGAATAAGCAGAGCACATTTTGTTAAACTGTCAAATCGAAATCATCACTCCCAGATGTTGGAAGTGCAGTTTATTTGAATGCTTTCTGCTCTAACAAACCACCCAAACTGAGAGGAATGATGTGCATGTTGGATCCTCTCACTGTGTAGTATTTTAGCATACTATTTACAGTATTTCATCAAAAGCGCTGCAATCATAAATTACACCTTCAGTGCTTTTGTGGCCAATACAATATTTTTTTTAAACTTTAAATATTGCCAATTAGATTTTCTAATCATGGCATCGCCTGTGCGTAGGTCATGCAGGGGACAGTTAAGATGAAATGGCTGAAAGTTGAACAAAGCACATTTGACTCAACTGAAAGAGATCATTCTTTAATATAAGAGGATGATGGGTTATTGACCGTTACTTGGCAATGCTCAGAGGTTTGAATGAATGCCCTGAAAGTCTATGTGCATTTCTGTACACTGCAGGGCTCACTGTACTGTAACTACTGACTGTATTGCTTACTATTACAGCGGTCACTTCACAGTTGACTTAACACAGCCTTTAGGCATTTCTTAAGAGCTATTAGAAAATACATGGCTCTGCATCTCTTGCTCTCTCTCTGAGAACTACCGTAGTAGTCCATGTACAGTCTCTCCCTCTGTCCCACTATCTGTCCCTGCTAAATACTGAACTGCAACCCAATAAATACTCCAGTTCAGTAAATCCGTAACAGCTGCAAGCAGCTCCCCAATTCCCTGCAGTGTCCCAGCATGCACTAGGCATCTTTTCCCCCAATCTCCAGCTACTAACGGTTCCACTCGCTGGGACAAGGGACGAAGGAGGGATGGCGCCACCACCCAAGAACGCTGGGAAAGAAAGGAGACACAGTATACAGTACACACACACACACACACAAACCCCCTTTCCTCCAGACACCATGATAGCACCGTGAGAATGAAAGATGGCAAACAGGTGGATATACAGCTAAATCATTCAGCTTCACTTAAAAATCGACATTCTAACCCTGTTGTACCGGTCTCCGCGCTGAACGCAACCCTCCCTGCATTCACGAGACAGACCCTCACAAGGACACAGGGTCCAGGTATGCCTGAGATTGAGTCGCCACGTAATATAAAACCGCGGGCGGCGCAGGCTAGCTCTGATTGCGTTGCTAATGTGTGTGAACGAGCTGCTACTGTACGCTCGGGCAAGACGCCAGGCACTGTAGCATTGCTGAGTGATGAGCTGCATGCCCAGTGGTTCCTGCAGAAGGTATATTTTAAAGAGGCTGAGCAGAAATCAATGGGTGTCTTTAACTGTCCAATTACTGTCCTCGTGGAGAGCAACCACATTTGGGAGCATGCTGGCACATTGGAATAGAACATGTTCAATGACAGTGATGTAAAATATGTTTTGACAGCAAGTGATTTTAACAGTGCGGCTGTTTTCCGCACATCCTAACATTCCCATTACGATGAGACGGACGTGATCACCAACGTTATCCTGTTGCATCCCACCTTCTGGAGTGACACGCCATCTGGTTGTTAGAGGGGGTTTGTAAACAGTCACTGTGTCTACGCTGGTGTATTGTGATATGACTGATACACGTATGGCTTCTGCACTAGGAGAGCACATAAAACACACACAAACACACACAGCGAGAGGGAGTGAGAGAGAGAGAGAGAGAGAGAGCTGTTAGCATGGGTGAAGAGGTCAGTCGTGTGGCATAGTTCATGCTGCGCTGCGAGGGAAGAGTTATGACAGCTGTGGTTCATGCCATCAACCTGGCCTGTGGACTCGCAGAACATCAGTTATGTGGGAAAGCCTGGATGCTGAACACTAAATGCCACAGGCAGGCAAATCAGCTCCAGAGTAACGTTACTCTGTCACGGGGTTGAAAGATTGCTGCATAATCGGCCACAAATAGAACGGGTGTGATGTACATGCATATGCCACACACTCATCTTAACACACTGCAGAATTTACCCTTAGCGTTCTGTATTTCTGCATATACAGTAGGTTTGTGTGTGTGTAAATGCCTGGATTACTGTTTTGTCAACAGACAAATTGGCTTGACAAATTGGTTAAAAAAAGTTTTTAGATGACAATTCCTCGTAACAAAAGCAATATACATTTTACGTGAATATCTTCTTGTCTTTCAAATTTTTGCCTTTGGTAAGCACCCATATGCTTATGTAATTTCCAGATTAATAGTCTATGAGACAAATAGACAATTCTCTTCCATTATATTTGGTCTCTCATAAAAATAAAAATAAATAAAAGAATCAGCATGGTTCTGTGCCTTGTGTGGTGCCATTTGATTATGGCAATTAAATGCATTTTTATATGCCTTTCTCTGACAATTATTAGAATAACCATTCATAGCCTGAACCCACAAACACAACCATATTGGTATGGGAAATGCTTGGAAAATGGTTGTTTGTTTAGTGGTTTGTTTTTAAGCAGTTTTCATATGTTCTTTTTTATTTTTAATTATGTCTTTTCAAAAGGAGCACATAACTAAGATTTTTTTTTTTCATTACAATAAAGATAGATCATCATATATAAAACCAATTCTGTGTTCAAATTTGTATAAATCACGTGTCGTAAATGCTATTTACACTGTATGCCTGATTCACCTTACATAATAAGACACATCAATAATGCAGAATTTTATAGAACAGCTTTACAAATGTAATTAAATTATAGCCTGTAAACCCACGGGGGGGCTGATGTCAACATGGGACAATCCATCCATGTCAGCTTGCCTATATAGAGCCGCAGGCATTGTGCCAATCCCTCCTTCTCAAACAGACAGATCAGACCTCCAGGCTTCAAATCTTGAGGCATATTGTGTGTAAGCATAGAGCACCATAGTTAACATTTGCTTTCTGTTCCAGAAGTAATTTCTAATAACAATTCTAAATATTCTCTCTGAAGAACATAGCTGTTTTAAACAGCATGCAATGAGGTTTATTCATTTTATCTACACAGCAATGGTCAGTTTACTCAAAGTGTGTAAGAGTGGTTCCTGTCTCGCCGGCAGGACACTCACAGGACATTACATGCACCTGGGTTTGATTAGGGAATAGGT
>JAODUG010063891.1:0-14170 GCA_027564795.1 Aphredoderus sayanus
GTGGAATAGGTCAGAAGACGTTTTATAGTTTTATAGTTATAGTTTAGTTATATAAACTGATATTTTGTGTAAAGCAAATTATGACTGTTCAAGGGTTCTGAAGCTGTAAGTCCAGTAAAAATTTGTTTTGGAAATAGTTTCTAATCTATGATATTTGTCTTGTCATCGCAGACCATATCTCAGGAACAATGAGCAGTGGAGTAAATATCAAGACGATATCTGAGACACAGACGGGGAAAGGCATGAGTTCTAGCCTACCTCTGCCTCGAAGTATGATGACCTTTTCCAAGATGGAGCCCAAACAACAGAGCAGTGGCCTCGCCAATCCCACAGCACTGTTTCCCCACACAGCCAAAGGCCGGTCCTCATTCTCGTCATCACCTGTTACCTCCGTGTCCAATGAGCTGCTGAGAGGCACGGCTCTGAAGAGCCACCTTCTACACAACAAAGCAGGCCTCTACTCTCCGAGAGCCACTGCAACCAGGGAAAGAGCCAACGTGACGCGTTCGGCGTACAGCAGCCCTCAGGTACCCAAGAGGGAAGCGCCGCGCTCCAAAGACACTTTGGACCTTGGCGCCGGCTCGCTCACCCAGAAGGCTTTGCAGGACCTGCAGGCGAGGAGAAACTCCAACAAGAACTGGACCTTTGGGAAATACCGTCATAGGAGTGTGGACAATGGCGGGGACGCGGAAACGGCGTGCAGGGAAACCGCCAGCCCTCATACCAAAGGTGGAAATGGGAACGTGATATCCGGAGGGTCTTCAGCGGGGGTGCACGGACAGGGAGGCAACAAAGAGACAGGGAGCACTTTACACCGGGCCGTGGGGACGTCTCATGAGGACATGTTCAATAACGCGTCCAAGTCTTCTCACCGGAGCATGAACCTGCTACGCAGGGGGAGCGAGCCTTGCCCGGTGAACATGGCTGCTGTTGCTCCCTTTAGGTTCAGGTGAGGGCGCTGTTTCACCCTTTTAGATTGATAATGATTAGCTACTTTTATTTGGGATTTGTTTGAAATGTGATGGGTGTTCATTTCAGGTACACTGTTAAAAAAATCCAGAACAAAATCAGAACAACCTTATTGTTTATACACTGTAAACATAATATGTGTTCTCCGTAACTGGTGATGTTAAATTTCACGTTTCCTATTCAGCGTATTACACTATTGTTGTATACTATTCCACTATATTGTATGGTTAATTTTAGATGAGCATAACAGAGTTATGTCACATATATTTTTAGTGTGAACATTTCTTTACAGTGTAAGTGTAATGTTCATTGAAGGTTCCAGGTCCAGGAGGACGCTGAAGCCTCTCTAGATGATCTGAGTGACTGCTCCTCTGACTCCATGGAGGTGTGTTGTGATGAATTGGGTAAGTTACATGCATTCTGCTGTTCATAATAATGTAGTCAACATTTTATTCTGTAACACACAGGCCTGTTCGTTACAGAACAACTAGAATGATGCAGAAATTATTGTATAAATAACATTAAAACATTAATATACAATATCTGAATCTGAGAATTATATATTCTTTCAGAAAATGGCGTATGATGCTGTTTTGTGTAATCTTAAAATGGTGGCAATACCTTTTTTTAAACTATGTTTACTATAGTTCAGGAAATGGTACCCACAATATGCACACATTCATACCTCTTAATACTAACATTATTGCTGTAGGACAGTGGTCTTGGCATACAGTACTCTATTATATCTGCATATGAATGCCAAATATGTATGCAACATGACAAGACTTTGGTTTCTCTTTATAGTCCGTTTGTAGTTTTAGCTGTACTGTATTTACCAATCATGTTTGAGCAGGCTTTGATACAGGTAAACAATTTGGTGGAGAGCAAATCACCAACATGCAATCTAAGCTATATTGTCTGACAAAGATTTAGCAATTGATTATCTTATAAAAAATGTTATACATATCTATTTAGTTAGATTAACCAAACTCAACTTCAATTCCGTTCTGTCACATAAAGCTTCTAAACATTTACTAGCCATGGAAAAGGAAGTCTTGGCCTGGATATCTGTTGTCCATTATCCGGATATCCGCTGGTTACAACGGAACTCCCAAAAAATTTACCTTTGGTCCCATACAGTAGGGTAAATCTTCATCAGACCTATAGCCGATGGGTTCTGAGATTGTTAGCCCAAACATCTTAGGTTCAGTCTTCATAATGGACCTACCTCTCCTAAGTACATGTTCTTGAACTTCGAAAGTCGCTTTGTATAGAAACATTCTCTGAATGGCTGAATTGTACCACCCAGAGCTATTATAAAACTGGCTAAATGGGTTCTTAATTATCATAATGACTTTGAAGGCCCAGAGCTCCTAACCCTTCTCTTCAGGGAGAAATGAACACTGTAACTGAGTGGGTCCCAGCCTGGGGTGGACAGATGCTGAACGCGAGATTGATTGGTTTGATGCAAGGATTGGTTTTCAGTCCGTCTGGGAGTTTTCCTGTCCCCTACAGAACGGCCCTGAGGGACGCCTGAAATCTGTTTTCTGGGCCGTTAAACTTAGGGATCTGTCATTCCATCCGGTTTGGGCTGGAACACAGACTGGGAGGCAGGAGATCCTGAATGATTCTCCGGAAACATATGGCAAGGGAAAAGGTGTGGTGAAGACTGTTTGGTTGTAATAATTTTAGGCAGAATTCAGTGGCATACCAGAACAGAGTTGGTTAATCACTCAGGTGATACTGTCTAAAAATGGATTTAGGGGGTTTTGTAAGCCCACTTACTATAACGTATGTAATCCCAGAGTATTTATACAGGGTTTCCACAGCATATTATTCAACCAGATATGAGGCTACTAATACTATGCATATGGAGATAGTTGGAGAAAATATGCATTACGATTTGCCTTTTACCGGTACTGTCTACTGCATTCCAGCCTTCACTGTTATTTCATTGCATTTCATTGCTGTTCAGAATAAGTTATGATAGTAAAACTTCTTTCTCATATGCTCTCTTACACATGCGCGCATAGACACTAAGGGCAGGGTCCATTTGGAGTTCCTTTAAATTGCGTCATCATGGTCACAGCACAGCTGAACAGCCACAGGAAATAAACATTGTCCAGGGACATATACAGCACAGAAATGTCATACCGTCCTGCCTTACTTCACACATGTGCGTGTGCACACACATACGCACACACAACCACACACATACGCACACGCACACACACACACACACTCACACACACACAGACACTCAGTCCCTCAGACTGTCTGATCTGTTGGAGAGTGAGAATCAGAGCCAGATGTGTATGAAACCAAAGACAGGATTCTACTCCTCCCTGCTCTCTCCAGAGAAAGGGTGGCGCTCACCTAATTCATTAATACTGCACTAGTTCAGGACATTAGCCTATGTTGGCTCAAGAACAGCCATGCACTCTTGCCAATGTGGAAAAATATGAAACAATTTTTCCTTTTACTCAAGTCTGACTGAAATCTTAGCACATACAGTATAACTATATATACATTATACAGTACAGTATATATTAAGAGAGCATGGTAGATTTTGCCATGTGATTGCTTAACACAACATGGAAGTGGTAAGCTTGTAAGTGCTATATTGGAGTCAGATGAATATCAGTGGTTAAAACCAGCAGTTTCAAAACATGTGTTCATAGTGTCCATAGTACACACAGAATTCAATTCAAAGTAACACTAGACTATTTCAGTCGGTAGACACGTCTAGTCTTTAGACCGAAGAAAGGAGAAGACAGCCTGCTCTCAATTACACACCATGGCCTCCCGAGGTCTAAACTAAGCAGGGGAGCATTGGAAGCATGATAGGGAGGAAAACAAGACATTGTTCCCAGACACGAATGACCCCATCACACTGCTACGTCCTTCATTCTGCCCCAGAATCTCTGAGAGCCAAATGTCAATGTAATAGAATCAATTAAAAACACGACTAGTGATAATCAACTGGTCAGTCATGTCCAGTTGAATTGGACCATCTACTGTAGGATCATTTATTCAGACTTATTCAGTCATACTGTGGTAATGCCTATGTAGAGTATGGTCAGTCAGTGACCAAGAATGCAATAGCTAAAATAATTCTATTGTATAATTTATAATAAAATAAACAAGCAGGCAGCGATCAATTTCAACAGAACATGTAAACAACACAAAGCTACAGTATTATACTACACACACATGATCCACTTGTTGAGGGAATAGGTTTTTGGTTCCTTTCCCAGCTCTGTTAGCGTGAGCTCTGAGTGCTCTGGCTTGCATGGAGCTTGGTTTCCAAGGAGCAGTGCTGCATACAAGGGCTTGGTGCAAAGCTTCCCAGGGTCTCTCCTGAGAGATGGCTGTGCAGAATACTGCATATGATGATCTACACTGACATACTTGTTTTTTTTATTCATCAGCAACACAATATGGCCGTTACTCTACCATGTCTTATAGATTTGTGCTCAGGTTTTATCTTGCAGACATCTACTGCTTTTTTTATATTGTTATATAATATACAGTATATACAATTTTTATTAATGGTTAAAGTGATGGTTTGGAAGACCCTCATTTGAGATGCTACATGCATCTGTATGGAGGAGTTGGAACCAAAAAACATTTGCTCATGTGACCTCTTTTTGTATTTCAGTTAAAATGCACATAGAATAGAATATTATTATTTCAGCGTGTGGTTTCCATGTGATATACTGTAGATATTGTGGATGAATATAAACAGGTAATCTCAGTGCGCCAGTTGTTGCACTGGGGACATTTCACCAGCGTGCATACAGCCTAATTAGGCTCCCCCACTCGACCGGTAGTTGTCTCTCATAACACTCAGAACGCCACCGGCATGGCAAACCGTGTATGGCTCTGGGTATAATGAACCGGCACATGCCCAGGGCGGTGGTGGGGGTGAGAGAGAGAGAGAGAGAGAGAGAGAGAGAGAGCGAGAGAGAGAGCGAGAGAGAGAGAGAGAGAGAGAGAGAGAGGGAAACAAAGGAACGAGAGGAGCCGGTGGGAAAGCAACTGGAGCGATAGCCGTGTTTTTAAAAGAACCACGGATCCCTGTTTTAATGCCGCTCGCGCACAGCCAACCGACACACAGAGAAGCATCTTTAAATGCAGAGGGGTAGGGTGGGGGCTAGGGGGTGGAATACAGAGAGAGAGAGAGAGAGAGAGAGAGAGAGTAGGAGGGAAGGGAGGAGGAGGGGCCGCGGGTGCGTTTGCCATCGCTGTCATTCTGCTGCCGCTCTCTTCAGCGGCAGGAGGCTGCAGGCGGAAGGAAGGAGTGTGGAAGAAAGCGGAGGCAGGGCGAGCAAGGCAGAGGGAGAGAGGGAGAGAGAGAGAGAGAGAGAGAGGGGACGGGGAGGAAGGAAGGCAAGGACAGTGAGGGAGCGCAGTGCAACAGCTGCAGCCGCCTGCTCGTCAGGAGGAAACAAAAGAGGAGACGGAGGGATAAAAGAAAAAAAGAGGAGCAGCTTTTTCCTATGTGGCTCCCCGCCCCCCCTCCCTCCCCTCCACGCCCTCCCCCGGCCCCCGCCCCTCTCCACAGGAGGAAGAGAGGTATTTTCGTTTTGCATTTGATTTAAATCCATTTCTCCCGCTGACGTGAGGAGCCCCCCCGGCCCACGCCGTCCTCCGCGGCCCCGGCGGCATGCTTGCCGGCGGCTCGGCGAAAGCCCGAGACGGAGGAGAGCTGAAGATGGAGCGGTCGGACGGCGCCAAGGCCTACGGCCAGCAGGCGGCGGCGGCGGCGGACGGCAAGGTTTCCGCAGCGGCCAAGCGGGCCAAGGCCGGGCCGCTCCAGGGGGCGGCGGCGGCGCGTGCCGGCGAGCTGAGGGTGTACCGAGCGGGCAGCGGCGACGGGGGCCGGCTGCCGGCGGCCAGCCTCCGCAAGCAGAGGTCCATGACCAACCTGGCCGTACTCACCGACGCCGAGAAGAAACTGCACCTGTACGAGCCCCAGTGGTGCGACGACATGGCCCGGCCCGGCCCGGCCAGGGCTGGCACGCCGCCAAAGGGGCCGGGCCCCGTCCCGCTCTCCCGCAGCCTCTCCAAGTCGGAGCACTCGCTGTTCCAGGGCAAGCCCAAGCCCTTCGGCCCGCTGGCCGCCCCCGCCGCCCTCAGCAAGCAGAGCCGCATCCCCCGGGGGCCGTACGCCGAGGTCAAGCCCCTCGGCAAGGCGCCCGAGGACGGCAAGTCGGACGACGAGATCCTCTCCGGCAAGGCCAAGGCCGGCGGCAAGAAGCCGGCGGGGGCCGGGGGAGACCCGCTGGCCCCCAAGGCCCCGGGCGAAGAGGCCGACAAGCCCTTCCTCAAGGTGGACCCGGAGCTGGTGGTGACGGTGCTCGGCGACCTGGAGCAGCTGCTGTTCAGCCAGATGCTGGGTGAGTAGGGCTGGAGCCGCGGCAACCGCCGCCATCTGCGGCCCGCCACGTGCTCCGGTCGCGGCTAGCTACTGTCAGCACGCCGCGGTCTGAGAGTCAACAGCACCCCCCTCTTACTACAACCTGGCCGCTGCAGAGACCCATTTTCCTTTTCGGGGGTTGTGGGTGGGGGGTGGACGTTATTCTGGCATGCCGTCGACCGGGAGCACGACTGAATTTGAAACCGGCCCCCCCCCTGCTTTTCCAAGGCATGCTTCTCAGCGAGGCTCCTCGCTTGTCACCGCTGCCGTCTCGCCCGGTATGGTTGGTTGGATGCCAGACCGATGTCAGTCCGCTCAGCATCAGTGGGGGGAGTGGAGCCTTTTTAACACTCTTTTTCCTGCCTATATTGCTCGCCTATTGTTCTCAGGCGTGCCACGCTTGATAGCATTGCCGAAGTGACAAATGCTTTGTGCGTTATATTAATTCTGCACCTCCTCAGTCGCATGAAAATGCCCAGAGGAGTAATGCGCTGCCATATTGATCTCCTTTCTGAGGCTCCTTCCTATTTGCAGCATGTAGCACGTGCCCTTTCTCTACCATGCATTCACTCATATGTGCTGTATTATGGTTCTACCGGTAAAACAAATACTGATGTATTTTCGGCATGCGTCAGACATATTTAGCCTCCTCCCAGCCTCATCCACGGCCATAGACAGATGGTGTGCATGCTGTGTACAACAGGAGAGAAAATGGCAGAGAGATGGCTTTCTTTCTTGAGATGTATTCTTTAAGCTTATCGATAAGGAATAATTTTACTTCACTGTAATTGCCTTGTTCGACTAGGCTAAAGTGTGATGGTAGCATACAAAGGTTATTAGAACTACTGGCGATATGTACAATATAGCCCACAGTATATAAATGCCTCTGAAACTGAAGTAGTCCATTGTGTGGCCTGATGTGCTCTTCACATCAGGATGTTTTGTGCTTTCGGTGCACATGGCTGTGTGACATCGGTAGCTTCCAAACTAATTCGCTCAAATCTTTTGAAGGGAGGTTTTGTCAGATCCTATTCTCTTAGAAAGGAACACTTTTCATGCAACAAAAACAAACATGTTGATCAGCTATGGATCAGTTTGTTAGTAGAGAATAAAATAGCCCATCCATACTGTTGCTAAGGGTTAACATCCTAACAGTTATGGTTTTTGACCACACTGTTTAAAACTAGACTGTCCCATCAAGTATCAAGCTGGAGGTTAATTAGAGTGGACATATTTCTATCAACCACCTTGTCATATTTGCTAAAATATTACAATTAAAATGTACCTTAACAAATGTGGTTTAAACATTTATTTGAAATGTTCTCAAGGAGATTAGCAGTTAGCAATGATTAGCTGCATGTTTTATCTTGATTAATGTATTTGCAGTGATTTAATTCGTTAGCCATGCCTCGGCAGTCTGTATGGCTATGTTAGTCACACTTAGAGCCTTGTGAAAATAAAAAATAATGATTTATAGCAACATGTGTATCAGCCCTACCTGGAAAGAAAAAACTATTTCACGAGAAATGTTGAAAACCAGATCACATCCGTGTTCCCTTATAACCTCATGGCATATAAACTGCATACATTTGTTCTTCATACTAACTACAATAAGTCCCTTCTCCTCACTAAAATGTATTGACTTCACATGACGTATCCTAGTCAACTGAGATTTATTTCACAATAAATTACTCAAAAAAAAAAGATTATAGAATTCGTAAGTAATCACTTACATCATAATTTCAGATGATTATCTTCCTATAAAAACAATGAAGTGCTTTCTTTAGATAATCTGGAAATTAGCTAAATGGAAGCAGAAGTCCATGAATTATACATTATACAAAACATTTTCATGAATGTTTGCATTTAATCAGGTGTCATACATTTTCTTAATATACTTCTGCTCGAGACATCGTAAAAATGTTTGGGCCAATGTCATCTATCAATTAATGTTGTTCTGAAGCTATTATATCTACTCACAACTGTTGTGCATTCATAGCTTCATAATGCCACATACAGATCCTCAGCATAAATGACATTATTACTGAAGGGACTTTTTATGTGTGTGTCTTTGTTATACATATCAAGGATGGCCAGCTTTGTTAATGGCCTCATTTATTATATTCAGCATAGGAGCTAACAGCTGTGTCAGAAAACGTTCTCACCCTCTTATCATATGACTGGGCTAGATTAAGCCTACGCATTTATAAGACCTGGTTCAAAGTGGCGGAGAGTCATTTTTGCTCTAGGCCAAAATTAGCCTGGTGTAACCAGAACCAAAATTCACTTCATGAATACTATATGGTCTGGACATGCTCCATTGGTGATTGTTTACAGTCTTGCATACTAATGGGTGTTAACCTTGTGTTCATTTGGAAACAACTGAATTAGAGCAGACGTTAACCAATCAGAGTTGCTACTACTGTTTGTATTGCTTCATCTAGCTCTACAACCACTGTGAAACAAATGCTTGACCTAAATGCAATCACAATTAGCCCCCCCATCCCTTTTTGTTGTTGTCTGAAATCATCTAGGCGAATGTTAGACAAGAGAAATGTAGGGATCTTTCTTATAAAGTGGGTAATGGAAGCTCCCAACCCATTTTGGTTAGCTGAATGAGAGAAGGGATTTCTCTGAGATGCAGTCATGATACAAAAGGCAGGGGCAGGGGATAGTTCAGAATGCTCGCCCGGACAGATGAGGCAACCTCATTTCCTCATCAGTAATTGGACATGGTCATGCTGGCCCTGTGTAACTAACAATGGACTGCAGCTGCACACAGTACTGCTGGAAAACTAGTTTTTTTATGGAGGAAGCTGTGCTCATCTAAACAGCATGGTAAACAGAAGCAGAATCTATACTGATCTGTATGTTGCATTTTAGACATCAGCTGAATCAGAGAAGTTTAAGTGCATGGTTTTGCAGGATAAACTTCAAAAATGTACAGTATTACGAATAACTCCCAAGATGATAAATATAACTTCTGAACTGTTAGTCTCACTGTATGGTAAGAATAACAGTTGAGCAGAGTTCAATAAACTGCAATATCATAACAGTTTGTGAATCTTGGTGTCACCTTGGTTGTGGGTTTCCATTAATGTTATTTTTACTTATTGTACGTCAATAATATCAGAGGGAAGGCATCCTGTTGTTTTCTATTTCTTAAATTATCCAGATTGTTTCTGTATTATGGATTGGACTAGTGGACTACACCAAGCGAATGTAGTAGACTACACCAAGCGAATAACCTTGATACTCAAAACCGATGTGGTAACATGCCTACTCTACATGTTGACCTATGGCCTAGTTTAGTGCAATATTCCTACAGTACTGTAATTAGAGGGTGTCTATTGCAACTTTTATCCCACTAGATGTGAGAATGATTGATTTGAGAATTACTGTATGAATCCTGTATGCGTCATAGTTGATTAATTTGGTTCTACAGAGAACAATAAATTTAACAGATTTATAATTTGTGACAGCAGTTTGCCAAATGGATAAATCTCTAATACATTTTCTTGAAATACAAGCATCCCTTTATAGTGAAAGAAACAATATATTATATTTACATGTGCTGGAAGCAAATCTTATGTTATCAGACAGTTTATCTGAGTTCAGTCAAAGGCAACACATCAAAATGTGTGAACATACCGTGTAGTGTACATTGGTATGCACCATTGGCTGTTTATCATCCAATATCAACAAAGTTGCTTTAAATACATTCTTCCTAAAAAAGGAACACTTTGGTTTGAAGGGTATTAGTGAGATAACAAGACCTGTGTCCAAAATAATAACTCATAGGTTATACCAAGTTACTATACAGTATATGGTCAATTCTATGTGGTATTAATTCACTTTATAGACACCAGGACAATTGTTATGTACATAGCCATGTAGATACAATATATTTTTACTGATGCTCATAAATGTAGACTGGCCTCTTTATACTGAGAGTTATGAGCTATTTTAAAATCACAACCTTTATGCTACTCTATGCTAAATGTACTGTAGCAGGACTGGATATTATTTTAGGGTCTGATCTCCTGACATCCTTCTACTGTCTTCCATCTATTCATGTTAATGCATTGAATGTTAAGTTTTGATTTCCCATAAGCGGTTCCTGTATAGCAGGAACCTCTTCCTGCAATACGTCACCCCTTTTGTGTGTCTTTTAACAGCTATGATAGCAACATACAGCAACACATAATGTTGACACAGTTATGGCTTACAGGAAGTCTACAGTAGCTATTGTAAATCATACCCAATTGCAGCAAAACCTAATTAATCTTGGCCACAATTACATTTATTTGTAAGATGCACTGAAGGTTTTGAACTTCATGGTGGGCAGACCTAGGTAGAAGCAACCTCTGTTATTCTTCATTACGAATACTGTGTCAGACTGGAAGGGCACTGAAGCATGGTTACCATGGAGAAGCAACCCATTTGCCGGGGTAATGATGTAAACCTCATCTTCACCTTCTTTACCTCAGTGCAAGCATAAATAATATATTAATGTGCATAGACATGTGGACCTGCATGCCTTTTCTAAACACACACACACACACACACACACACACACACACACACATAATGACAAGGAGACCGAGTTTAGTTGAAAAAGCAACAATATCTTATGACCTATTGTTTATGCATGACTGCTCCCCAGACCCAGAGTCCCAGAGGAAGAGAACCGTGCAGAATGTCCTTGACCTCCGACAAAACCTGGAAGATACCATGTTCAGTTTGCGGGGGTCTCAGCTCAGTCATAGGTGAGTGAAGTACATTTAAATTTTTTAAAATATTCTACTTTTCTAGTAAGAGCATTTGTACTATTTTATTTTATTGTATGTGTTTTTTTATTCATTAAATTGTTTTTATATTCATGTTTTTATCTGTTTATTTATTTGTACTTATTTGGAGGGCATCTGCATTATGGCTACATTTGTACTGCAAAAAACCTGCTTGTTAAGTGTGGTACTGTACACTAATTGAATAGCCATTACTTTTTTCCTAAATGTGTTGTGTGATCAGGTGCTGAATTTCTTCCGCCATTTGGTAGAGAAATACATTACAATATGTGAACAAAGATTGATAGATCAACACATAACACATTCATACTGTATGTAAACAGTCCTGCTGTGGAGAGTAGCCGCCTGGTGCACATCTGGTTTCCATCCTGTCTTTCATGGTCATGACTTCATGCTAGAAGACTAAGAGGATTAGGCTTGTAACTACTGACAATACACAAACACGAATGCAATGAATACAACAGATTATATGACATTGACAGGATAGGGTGTAACCAATGACAGTTTATGGCAGACAGGTGTTCATTTATTTTAAACCAAAACCCAGGACATCATAGCCATTCCTTGAGATAATACATACTAGGCCACTGTAATTCTTGAAAAACATAATGCATTCATAGCCATAGCAAAGCACAGCTCTTAGGACTAAAACAATTTACATACATTATTGAGGATAGACCAAAGAAATGCTATCTTTTATTTTTACACAAATAAATGACATGTTCGTTTTTATTCTGGTAATGCACCTGTCAACCTCCATATTGATGAATTATCCATCAACATTGGGTAAAAATGGTTCCAGACATTGAATAATTTATTTTGACAGGAGAAGGTTAGTGCTACTAGTTATGCAATCACCAGACATAGGGGATGCTTCCAGCATTGAGCTGTGAATCTGGTTCAGACCATTACAAAAAACTGAACCTGACCCATTACAAGCCAGACCAAGAATATGCTGTTATACAGCCAATAATAGACTGTAAGAATGTTTCAGCAGATATATCCTCTGTTTGGTGACTTTTTTACGTTGTTAAAAGTAAATCACACTGGTTAGAGAAACACATCAAAGCAACTATTGTGAGATGACAGCAAATACTGTGTTGTAAAATATCTGGGTTTGTATCACTATTCTCGCAAACTGTCAGTTTTGGAGATTATTTAGGTGTCCATCAGCAATGTTGTATGTAGTGGCTGAATTTGGCGATAGAGAACTAGAGAGCAATAATAACATTCAGAGACTAGTAACAAGGCGATTATCATATCATTGTGTTTGTCCTTCTGAGATGCCACACTTTTAAATAAAAACCCTAGGCGTAACTGCTCTAAGGACAACAACGACTGAATGTTACTGGATTTTATAGAAGGGCTGCTGACAGTGAAAGGAAATGTTCCTAGTGTATCTTGTCCCATGAAGCACTCATTGTACTTGTCACACAGCCTCTTTCTGTTAATCACTCGTTTAGTTTCTAAATGGAGGCTATTTTATGACTTGCATAGCGCATTACAGAGGTCTGCTGAAAGCATGTGATCCCTTGTGGGACAGAAGAATGTAGCCTATCTATTTGGTGGGTGCTGTGAATGTTCAGCTTTAATCGGTTGGTTGTTTTAGGTGCAGCCAGCGCCGAAGACTCCCAAATGCACGGCTTCATACTTCACACGCTGCCTCGCAATATACTGTATATCGACCTGCCCTGCCCCGCCCACTCTGCCCCACCACACACACACACACAGGTCAGAATCCCAATGCTCCCCTTCTCTCCCCAGCTGCCTGGTGGACAGCAGCCACTACGACAGTGACGAGGCCAACGCTCGCAGCGTGTCCAGCCTGTCCAACCGCTCCTCGCCGCTCTCCTGGCGCCACGGCCAGTCCAGCCCCCGCCTGCAGGCGGGCGACGCCCCTTCCTCCACCGGCGGCGGGTACCTGGGCGGGGCGGCGAAGAGCGGGGGGTCGCCGTACGGCGCCCACACCATGCCGGCGCGCGGCCCCAGCCGCCTCAGCAGTGCGTCGGGCGTGGAGCTGATGGAGGGGCTGGACGACATGGACCTGAAGTCAGGCTACCTGAGCAGCACCGACCTGGGCAAGACTCTCCCAGAGGACGAGGATGATAACCTGGCTAATGGGTAGGAGGGTGTTCACACTGTTGATAGATAGATACAGGCCATACTGTGGTGGACAGACAGACAGACAGACAGACATACCAACAGACAGACAGACAGACAGACAGACAGACAGACATACAAACAGACAGACAGACAGATAGACAGACATACAAACAGACAGACAGTCAGACAGACAGACAGACAGACAGACAGACAGACAGACAGACAGATAGACAGACATTCAAACAGACAGACAGACAGACAGACAGACAGACAGACAGACATACAAACAGACAGACAGTCAGACAGACATACAAACAGACAGACATACAGACAGACAGACAGATATATACAGTAGATAGATAGATGGATTGATATCTTCATTGTACAGTGAGATGTCATTCGGGGCCAACCTGTATATGCCAAATCAATGAATTAAAAGCATGAACTCTATACAAGGTATACTGTAGACACAATATGAGAAAAGGGACTAAACTCTTGATGTGACATCCTGAAGGATCCTTTAGACAAAGTGCTTCTCAAATGTATTGACTTGTGTCCTGACCACTCCCCTGAACCATAATTACATAAAAACAACAGAAACATGATATATCAGCTCACAACAGCTCATACAAACCCCTGACTTCATTCAATGAATAGTCTGAGTGATTGCTGCTTTGCTGTGGCTGGTTATTGTTTGTTTAAGCGTATACCCCCAAATGTACGCCCATGAAAGTGTGAAGAGGGTGTGAGCCTAAGACAGCTGGAGGAGAGAAATAAGTGTGAGTCACTCAGCACTAAGCTGCAGGTGGGGCATGGGTTTCAAGCAAGTGTAATGCTAGACACAAATTGAGGAGTGGCCTTGTAAATG
>JAODUG010063902.1:0-14169 GCA_027564795.1 Aphredoderus sayanus
TGACTTTTTAGTGTGAAGCACTTTGCGTTACATTAATTTGTATGAAAAGTGCTCTATAAATAAAGATTGATTGATTGCATTCATATGCAGATGTTTACAGAGATTAGCCTAACTCAATTCCAACTTTAGCCCACACATTTTGGCCCTTTCCCCTACAGGCAATCATACGCAGCCAATGGGTTCTACGATTGTATTAGTAAGTAGATTAATAGATCATTTCCCATAGTGTGAAACCCAAAATGGTACGATGGATCCATCTAGTGAAACTGGCAACATTTGGTGGTCTGTGTGGTTTGAAACATCACAGCATTCAGTCCATAAGAGAGCCAGTTCCACCATAGGAATGATTTTAGAAACCTACATACTGTAGAATATAAACCTTACCTGGTAGTAGTACTCTTTATAAAAGGGAGGTGTCAGATGAGATTAGTACTTGCAGTATTTGAAATATCTTATTTCTAATTTTGCACGACTGTTTTCAATGTGCACACATTGTTCAAGAACGAGGTTGAGAGCCACTGGACTGAGAGCATTTGGCCTAAATGCAGCTACATACACTTACTATTATGTGGTCCACTGGCACAGAACTTCTTCTGAGATATCTTGATGATGCGATCTTCACCTTGCTATAAATAAAAGTCAACATAATAGTGTCTGAGATATCACATTTATCGAGACACAGCAATGCAAACCAAGTGGAGAAAAAAATAAAATAAACGTCAGCATCCAGGTAAACACTAGGAACTGGTCTGCCAAGGTAAATTTGCCTATTTTTGTCTTGCAAGGAGTGGGTTTAGCTCACCTGTTCCTGGTCCACTACAATAATAGGAAACCCCATTTGCTTGGTCCAAGACCCCATCACCGCAGCAATGGGTTTCCCACTGGCCTGTTCCAGACAGTCCCATAGATCCTCTGTGGACAGCATAAGGGTAAAGGCTAGCATTTACCAGGTGCAAAAGCTGACAACACAGAACAAGACAGAGGGAGCCTAGCCATGGAGGGGGTATCTATGAGCGAGACTGAAATCATGTCCACACATTTCTTTGGAAATGTTAATGCATAGAAGTTCGACTACTTCTTATGATAGCTATGTCTATGTGAATGTAATTTATGCAATCAAAATATTTTTCCTGCGAATGCAAAGATCAAAAGATATAAAATATAAAAACATTTCAACCCAAAATAGTCAAACAAGACTAAACATGTTTAATTGCCTTTCTTCTGCAGAAGGGTTTCTTCTCTTCTCTCAAAAGAATAAGTTGACAGTTTTGTTTAGAATATGTTTTACATATTTATGTATTCACTCTACCAGTTTACTTGGTTTGAAATTAGCAGCACTGGTATAATTTTGTATTGGTATTGTAATCAATGCAGAGCCAAGAACAGAATAAAGGAATTCTGGCCCATGTCATGTAGCGACCTGCTCCAGCTTACCTGTTGATGCATTTTTATGTTGGAACTTCAAAAGATAAGCATTCATTCCTTTCCTAAAGTCCTACAGAGAGAAAACATTTGTAATAAAATCGATGAGACCATAAGCAAATGGTAAATAATGTTACACACTATACTGGTCCTGACCTCATCTCCTATGTAGTTATGCAGCATGCGGATGACAGAAGCTCCTTTACTGTAAGATATGGCATCAAATATTTCATCCACTTCTGACGGGTGGCCTACATTCACCTATAGTACAGAACAAACGGATTTATGTGTTGGTTCATGACTCCAAGACTCCATGTTATCCAATTATTCATTTGTTTATTAAAGAAGGGAAAAAACATTGCATCACTTTTTTTTAATGATCGTAATATTAAAATAAGTAATGAAAATCATAGTTAATCATGTAATAACAGCAAACGGGAACAGTTTGTCACGTCATAAGATTCAACTTTGACAAGTGATATGTGCTCTTTATTAACCCCCGTAAGACTACCTCAATAGGATGGCTGTTATCCAGTGCATCCAGGTCAAGGGCACGAGTGTAGTCTGCTGAAACAAACTGTGTCCAGATGTCATACTCAGGAAAGCAGTGGTCCACACATAGGTACTCAATCCAGGATGCAAAGCCCTCATTTAGCCACAGATGGGTCCACCATTCCTGTGGAACAACAGAAGAATTTAGTGTGCTATCCATGTCAGACCACCAATATTCTAAGAATTATATCTTAAGATCCTAGAATGTAATATCGTATTTGATGTGGTTACCATGGTGACCAGGTTTCCGAACCACTGGTGCGCAAGTTCGTGTCCCACGACCAGCGCCACCCACTGCCTGGAAGATGAACAGGAGTTCTTTGGGTCAATTAGCAGCGCTGTCTCCCTGGAAAATAAAGAGAACAGATGGAAATGTGTTAACATCCCACAATTACCCCTTATATAATTTCATGTTAGTGTGATGTGTGTAGGTTGAGGGGTGTAGGAGTAGTTAGGTGAGAAGAAGTCGAATAATAATAAAAGGGTATGAATAACATTAGTGGGCTTTACCCCTTAAAATTAATAATTACAATAGCAACAAAGTTTTACCTGTAAGTAACAAGGCCCCAATTTTCCATGGCACCTAGATGGAAGGCGCATGTTAGAGGTTCATACCACATCACATCCTATTTTACCAAGTGTGGTAAAATGTGGAAGCATACTTACCAGCAGCAAAATCAGCAATCGCTATAAGATCAATTTTGGGCAAGGGATAGGGTACACTGAAGTACTCTTTGTAGAAAGGTAAAGTCTTAGTCGCAACCTGCAAAAGAAAAAAAAAGAAAGAAAAAAAATGTGCTAAATGTAAAATAAAGTTTTTAAAAAGAATTGCAGAAAATTTGAAAGAAAGAAAAAAGAAAAAGTGGAAAATAACTGTGGAAATAATAATGCTCACCTCCAGTGCAAATTTCCCCTGTTCAGCCTTCCCGACGGGCGTATAAACGCGTACCGTCACACCGTCCAATGACTGGCCCTCTACACAGTCATATTCACCAATGACAAACGCTACAAGGTACGTGGACATGATGGGCGTGGTGGCAAACTTCACCTCCACCAGGCTGTCGTCTTCTGGATATGGCTTTCGGTCAATGACATTCTGCAACAGAACACAAAACCATTCAGACGGGTCACGGAGCTTGGCTCAGTCCGAATGCAGTGTAAGCCAAGGGCGACAAAAGGTTGTGCAGCTGAACATGGGGCAAGATTCTTCCTTACACTTCCTGACCTACACTTCATCACCTTATGTCAAGCGACCTCTTGCTAGCAAAGGTATCAGGTACAGTATAATTCTGTATAACGTGATGTCAACCTCATGCTCCTATCTTGTCCTGGGTTGTGTGTAAAATGTAATTGCTTTAACCCTCCCGCTGTCATAAGGCATTTCAGCAGACTACAAGCAGAAGGAGCCAACCGCGGAATGTCTGACAATCAATTTATATAGCACTTTGCTTCACACTACAATCTCATTACAAACAATACTAAATTACAATACTTAACAACAACAAATGTAACACATATCATCCCAACCCTCCAATCACAAACAAGCATCAGGGAAAACAGAAAATCAAGCCCAAACATCCGGAGTACCATTCCCACCATCCCCGAAACTCAAAAAATCCGGGGACCCCAGAATGGAAAACCAAAGACACTGAAGGAATGAGCCCACACACCAACAATGTGGCACCAGGGGCGCATTACTGAACACAGGCACAACTCATGTGACTAAATGGACCAGCTCCCCCCAGCTAAACCCCCAGGCCAGGGCACACACCAACCCATGATCCAGCCCACCAACCAGGCACCACCATGATAAGGGGAACCCCGGAGACAACACCACAGAAGCACTAAATAACCCAATCCACAACACACCTCCCAGAACCTCCAATAGTCTATCCCTGACCAGTAAGCAGAAAGAATGGAGAAATGGTTCAAATCTTTCAGTCCCTCAAAGCAGGCAGGGACTGCCTACCCGTTTATAGCCAGAAAAATGTAACTCACAAACATCACACGGACTAACCCAGTACGTGCAATGCCAATCAGTCCAACCCTCCAACCACAAACAAGCATCCAGAGAAACAAAAAACCAAGCCCAAATATCCAAGGACCCGCCCTCCTCCGCCCTAAATAACCAAAACCTTGAGGCACCAAACCACTCCTCCATCCCCCTGCCTCCAGTCAGAAGACAGAACACTGAAGGCAATGTAGAAATGAGTCATGGATTGAACCACTCATTACCACAGTAATACCGTCCCCCAAGCCCCACCCATGGCAACGACAAATGTGCCACAAGATCAGCAGGCGTGCAACCCACCCCACAATACCAGAGCATCCCACCAGGGAAAGATTATCCACCCACCTAACCCACACTACACCAGTGCCCAATGATCTGCTCCATGCTCCGATGAAAACAGAAGCACCAGAGAAAGAGCACCAGAGAAAGAGCCCAAGATCCCAAAGCCCCAGCCCTAAAGGATGGCCAAGACGAAACCCCAGATACTCCGATATGTCGTGTTGTGGTTGGCGCCTGCTACTGGAGTCATCAGGTCATTTTGACCCATAGGACAGCGGGAGGGTTAAACAGCAGTTGGATGACATTGGCCAATCTGAAGTCATAATGGCAAGATTGCAGATTTCCTGTTGATGCCATCTGAGATTAGATGTTTGTCAACCTCACACTCTTAGCTTCTAACTGAGCTGGGCAACTAAGACAGTGTCAAAACGTGAAACCCCCCACCATGTTAACGATACTTAGGTCAGGTTTTAACATGCCCCTATAGATGATTATGTATTCTCGTTTGGATCAGGTAGGATATAAAATGGGACAACTCTGTCACAATTTCAACAGCATTTCCTTAACCTCACCGCAAAATATATTTTAAACTAAAATTGCGGTTGACACTGGCCTAACCACACCAAGAGGTACAGACCACCTCAGGCTGGTGTGTCATGCAAGATAGCAGAAGCATAGGATATGTGACATGCTTTCTAAGACATTTCTACAATGTGTGACGATAGTACCATATTTGACAAGGCTACACGGTCCTTGGGAACTATCAGAGTGATGTCAAAGGTGGCTTTGATGGCTGGTTCATCCCAGCAGGGGAAAGCTCTGCGAGCATCTGTAGCCTAGAGAGGACGAGAAGGGGCAAGTTCACAGGTTAGGCAGAACATCTGGACATCTGACCATCCCCTATTGACAGGGACTGTGCCGCTACAGCACATGTAAACAAACAAAGCAGTGTTTCCACTACCTATGTATACATAAATAAAATGGACTACGGAAATATTACCCAACCCTTACGAGAATTATAGAATATCAACACAACAAGTCATATGACCCTCCCAGTCCCCCTAAGGCTATGTTGTAAGACAGAGCCTATTATGGGCTTGAGCAACCTATGCGTACATTTCCCAGAAAGAGGGGTGGGGAAAAAGCACACAAAACAAAACAAACAAAAACACTTGCAACACAACATTAGGCACGTGACAACCTGCTGCCTTACCTCAAACTGTGTGACGGCAGCGTATCGTATTTCCCCAGCAGGAGATGCATATTTACTTCTATAGAAGCCTTTCATTTTGTCATTCAGCTCACCCACAAAGTCAATCTTCAGCATGCCGGAACCTGGTCAGGGGGAAAACACAATGGTGGATTGCCTAGTTCTTTCAGCCTCTGCCAGAAGAGGGAAGCTCTTGGTCATTCCACACAAAGAAACAAGGACTGTTTTATAAAAGGGGGGCTAAATAAACTGCAAGGTAGCAACACCCTTTTACCTTTCTGCAGAGCGCTGGGGAAGGACAGCGTTACTTTCTCATCTTCATTTTGATAGTTGAATCCTGTAGCATTGATTTCTTAAAAAAAAAAGAGAAAAATAGTGATGTAGTAAACTGAGGGTAAGCTGTATACTTGGTTTGACCTTAATGAGATGCAGAACTGCATATTCACACATGCAATACACCATTTTAAACATATGAAGGAAAGAAGAAAAGAAATCTCACCCTCACCTTCTCCACCATGTGGTGCAAAGGAGGCGGTGATGATGTCAATGTCAGCACAGTTCATCACAATCTGGTTGGTGGCCTGTGTAACCTAAAACACGACAACAAAGATCACACCTCCAAAAAAGCCACTTTGCATTTGATTGGTTTACAATATATTTAGTAAAGCGTTACATTTGCTGGTATTTAGGATGTGTCATGTGACCTGCCAACACATTGATTTAAACGTATGCAACTAAAAAACCTGGGTAAATGCAATCTCAATTGAGCCAGACATCCAAGATACGCATTAAATACAGTACCTTACAGCAGACTACAGCCCTATTTCACTTAATGAGAAAAAATAGTCAAGTATGTTTTTATTTTAGGTGAAATGGGACAAATACAAAATTGCCCATATTCTGACTTTAGTGAATAAAAATTGAGGATGTAACAGCGACATTCAGACAGACTTCATACCCAAATTGACTTACGCCTACAATAAGAACATTGGTCTATAGCTGAAATGTATCAGAAGTCCAAGTATTCAGTGAACTAATGTTACTGCATACCTCAAGTTACACTGCAAAGCTCACAATATATATAGTAGAACGATCAAATAACGGATATAATATTCACTGTTTTCGCATGAACAGATGATCACTGCCATTACTTTGCCAGTTGTTTAGAGAGCTAGGCAGCTGAAAAATAGGCAGTAACTAGAACATGTTGACTAATGACACTATCAGCACTCTTGGCTTTTGTCCAGCTCATTGTGTGGGTCACTGCCTTGTGATAATTGCTGGCCAGCTGGGTATTAAGAGTGATTTCACTTCAGTAGAGCACTTTCACTTCTAAATATAAATATCCTACAAATTAAAAGGGAATTTGTAAAGTGTATATTAACAGCAGAATTAAAAAAGCAGCAGTAGCTGCTGGCAACAAAATGCTTAGCGTTTGAACTCTCAACAATGCAAAAAACAGATTCTGAATCAGATGCTCTGGTAGCATTACAGACAGTCGCCCTCTACCTCAGCCCAGTTTGACTTGACCTTCCAGTTGTTCAACAAAATGGACAATGTTTTGTTTTTAGTGGGGGAGGGTGCCAAAATTCGTAATAATATTTTAGGAGTTTAAATCCAGTTTAATTGACTTTCATGTAAATATTAGTTGCATGTTTTCATGATTTGTATACATATTATGCTTTTATGGTTTAGTGCAATGTGTAATGCCAATTATGTTGATCCTAATGATCTATAGCACCAAATGCGCAAAAGGGACATCACTCTGGCTCATGGGCAACGTCCTGGCAGAAAAGAAAAAGTATTATTAGCCTGAAAGTGTGCGTAGAGGGTGTCGGGTTCATTTGGCAGAGACCTCGACAGCTCTGTGGCACAGCTGGGCTTCCCTTTATAGTCTGTCATGGTTTGTAAATCATTCCACACATTCTACTTAAAGTTAAGACAGTCAGTCTAAACTTCATATTTTATTATCCTTATATTGCATTGGTTTTTATTTTATTTGCCATTTTGATGTTTTTAGTTAGCTCAAATATGGATTTCCTGTAGCAGGTTTCACTTTCTAATTTGGAAATGTTCCTTCAGGAATTATAGGAAAGCCGGTGACCACTGGCCCAAGCAGCAGCAATACAGAATAAAGACATGGTATGCCTTGCCACAACAGTATCTTAAAAGGGAACATAAACCTGATACACTGCCATGGTATTTGCCGATAGGATCTTGGCAAGACTTTTCACTGATTGGTTGTTGACTTCTGATACCCACCGCTTAACATACATGTAGTGTAAGACTGCCACAAGTGGTAATATTGATAGATCCAACCATACATGCATGAGCTTTTAATAACAGCCAACTAACATCAAGAATCCGGATCTGTTGACATAACTGAACGGTAACGTTTGCAGTCAATTTGTGATTATTGACACTGCATCCTAGTAAGCACTGGTTACATACAGTATAAATGCCTCCTAAAAGCAACCAGTATTACTCTGGAAACAAAAAGGTTATGCTGCCTGAAATGTTGATGTGATATTTACAGATAAATCCAAATAATTCTGTTTAAGTAATCTTTTGATATATTTTGTATTTGTATTCCGTGCTCTGGATTATGACATTAATAATTGCACATATTCACTACAAGTACACTAGGAAGATAAATGTTTCACTTTCAAGATAGGTCTCTGGTTTACATTTTATGACAGGTCATAACTCGCAGTGACATCCCAGTTAGAACAGGTTATAATATTCAAGGATATTTGAGTGGGAAATTTTGACAGCCAGAGGGGTAAGAAATTCTAGACTAACATATTCTGTATTGCTCAAGACCTATCTACAAGAGCAAGGAACACAAGGAAAACATGAATGTAGCGGGTCTTTTAACAGAAGCTGACATACTAACTGAAGGTGAAAGCCAGATCCCTGACTGATTTTACACATTTGTCCAGACCCCTATCAAGCTGTTTCTCAATATTGCAGTCTGGTGTGTAGTGAATTCTTGTGACAGCATGTTATGTTGGAGTGCACAGACTCCCAGGGGTGCTTGAAGGTTCTACAGGGTGTAACATTGTATTTGTTTATACAATTTTTTTTTTACAGAATATGAATTATATAATAGAGAGCGTCTTGCACAAAATACAAGAGGCGGTAGGGAACCACTATGTCCTAGTATCGGGAACCAATTTGAATTTCTTCTATTGCCACACATTAACCCGTTTTTTGTTCTTCATCCAAAATGTCCAACCATTGAAATAAAAATAAAAACTCAAATACTTGGCTAAGGTAACAAATTAAAAATGTACATCTACTCTTTTATGCATAATGGAATGCTGTCTTGCATGCTAAATTAAACTGACAGTAAAATATCCTAGATCAGGCTGGTGACAATATTTTCATAATGTCTGATAAAATCATAGTTTGATATAATTAGCCCGATATAAAACTAATACGTCAGTTGATAATGTCATGTTTATTGTACGGTACTGTATAAAAGTCTAAAATGACGTAAGGTCAGGTTGTAGCAGTGTTAAAACGGTTATATACTGTAGCAAAGCTAGGCACATTCGTTAAACAGAATAACATGCATCATTACATACCGGGAGTGAGTTTGCTTATATTTATATAACGTACGCGTTTCAAAGTAGGCGTTGGCGTTAATGACATAGCTACAGTACTGTACAGTAACGTACAGTACATTACACTTGGCGAATGTTGGAAAGATCGAGACGTGGGGGCATACAGTACTGCTACTGTAACGTGACAATTGGTTAGCTAACATGCGGCATAGTCCATTACAGTCTATATCTGTATTCCATAACTATTTTTATAAATATTTGTCAAAAGCACATACAACTCGCCCCTCGGGTGATCATTAGGTTAGCTATGAATGAGTTAAATGGCTTCCGAATGCAACTTGTGATAGCTGGCTAGCAGCTAACCATTTCGTTAGCCATTTGACATGGCATATTAGCTGACCAGATTACATAATAAGATCATCGACTATGCCTCAACTATGAAAACGAATGCATATAGCCACTGGTATACATAAAAACGTACGTTACCTCCACCACAGCCTCGAGTTTGCCTTCAAACGTGAAGTCAATCAGGTCGGGCTTTAAGCATAAGCCGTAGTTGACGGGGTAAACGTCTGTGGGCAGCCGTACGAAGGGCCTCCTCTCAGGCATGGTTATTCTACCGGGGCTGTCAGCGCTAAGAAAACTGATGCGGTGTATCAGTGTGAAATGGATTGTTTGAGTTTAGCAAAGCCGGCTTCGACCACGGAGCCAAAGAACACCTACCAACGCTTTTGCCAAATGACAATGTAACACTACGGCCCAGAGTCAGCAACATACAATCCTCCAAATGCTGCTAGCTACAACCTTGCCCTCTCACTTCAAATCCAAACAATTTATGAGAACCTGCGTAGACATACGAGCAAATGACGTCAGCGCGTTAGCTAGCTGCGCTTTCAGCGTAGAGTTAGTAAAAAAGTAAGCAGTCAAACTATAATAATTTGTGCAATACCTTTCACTATTGTACGTTCTAACACAAGTGAACGAAATGTATATGTAGAGTGTGATTAGCGCCCCCAGATCTCCCTGCAAAGTTTTCATCTTCTTAGAACAAATTTACAGTAGAACACCGAAGAGAAGGTTGTGAGACAGGACTTTTGTATTTAAATGACAAGACTTAAATTTCTATTAGTGGAAGTCACTGAGCTCTCAGGTGTGGCATATAGTTTGTTTTCATATTGCTGACTTTAACCCCAAGAGCAATTCCTGACACAAATCAGGGAGTGTCTTATTTATGTGCCTTATCTAAATGAATGGAGAAATGTCTGACCAGCCAGGATAGTGCTGTTAATCCCTCTCTGCCCGCTTCAGACTGCAGGGCGTGCTCTGTTGGTTATCTTTTCACCCAGTGGAAAAGTCCTTTAAAGAGAGATAGCTTTTTATGAAATAGTCATTTGTTTATTTACTGTATCACTGTATGTGATCATGTCAGCTTACAGAAGCAAACTGCAGCCAAATCTGGTTTGTAAAGCTAATATTCTGCAACCTGTCATTCCTACATGACTGGTATGTCTCCAGGGTAGCAAAAAGATAATGCCAAATATGTAGACGACCTATATTTCTCAATTATTTAATAATTCCGCTTTTATTGCTGCAACCTGCTTGTCTTCTTCTTCTTCTTCTTTTTCTTCTTCTTCTTCTTCTTCTTCTTCTTCTTCTTCTTCTTCTTCTTCTTCTTATTATTATTATTAGTATTATTATTATTATAGCATGTGTGCTTAACTTTAAAAAAATGTATTTATTTGAACTACTATGTTAGGTTCACAGTGTACAATGCCATGGCCGTTTGCAGACTTTTGAAAATAGAGGTCTAAAGGCGTGTCTTTCTCTTTCTCTCTGTATGTGTGTGAAAGAGAGAGCTCCTGCATGAGTGTTGATAATGTGTGTTTGTGTGAGATATGAACAAATTAATTCACTTCACTGAATCAGAAGTGTGTGTGGGCGTGGTTGAGCAATGTCTGTGAGCAAGAGAAAACTTGGAGGAGTGGTTCACAGGACTCCCGGGTTAGGAGCAGGTGTAGGAATGGAACTAATCACTTATATAAACAGGCTAGGAGAGCACTGTGTGAGAGTTAATGTTGAGAATAAACTCATTGATGTGTGTGTTCCTTGCTTGGTGCTGGAACATGGTGAATCTGTTGAAAGTATAGTTGATTGTTGTCTTGGCAGAAAGCAGATGGTGGAGGCCCTATACAAATAGTTCTTGTTGCGAAGGTGCTGCTTTCCGTGATGTCCTGAGTCGGTATTCCACAAGAAATCCTGACTGACCAGGGCACTCGGTTTATGTCACACACATAAACTGTGTGTGTGTTGTTGGGAGTTGTTGGGAGTGACTACGGCGGTGAGGACCAGCGCTTACAGGTTGGTGGAACGCCTGATCTGAACCCTCAAGTCCATGAGCTGGAAGATTGTAAACGAAGAAAGTGAAGAAAGCTGGGAGACCAGTGGTCCAAGTAATAAGAACATAGTAATACATACCAGTGATCCAAAAGCTCTGCTACTGTTGTCATCCGCATTTACTTGCCTACCTTTTTATGTGTGTTTCACCAATTTAATATGAGATAATAACATACAAATATTTTTTTAAAGACAAGAAATTATAATGATATTGTCTGTCTGTCTCTTGTCATAATTCAAGTAAGAACTGAGACTTGAGACTAAAACATTTTTAGCCCTGGACTTCGACAAAGGCTTGCCAGTACACACCCCAACTCTGGCACTAATAGTCCTATCATTGTTTTACTTTTACTCTGTACTATGCTGGCCTAGTACAGCTCTCACCTTGAAATAATGGGTTCAGATGATACATGCTAATGTTATTTCAATAAAAGCCATTAAAGCATTAGGCTATACAGTTTGTGTGATCGATTCTTCTTTCACACTTTGTTGCCAGGTAATATACAGCACTGGCATAATGGAAACTATCTTATCATCTCAGTCTGTGACGTCTAGGCTTCATTATTAGGCTGCAGTTAATAGGAAGGAGGACTGACTGACTAAATAATACATGCTGTTGTTTCTATTCAAGGGAAGTTGAGAAATGTAACATGAAACTAATTGATACGTAGCCTAGTAAGTTGTAATGTAAGTTAATAATCAAAGTGGCTTTATTACGTTACGCGACTACACTAGGCTACAATGTTATGAAAGTCCATTAGCCTATGTTCCGCTGTCATGCAGACTGCCTGTCTGGTCATCATACTTAACTATCTGGAGCAACATCAGTAAAACAAAAAAATCTAAATTTCTTAGCGTCTATAATTTACTGTGGGTGCCTACTGCCTACCAGCCTATCTCCCTGCTACTGCCCTACTGTGCACGCACAAATAGATGCGCTCATCATATACGTTACGTTACGTAAAACACGTAATACGCACAACGCGTACACAAGCAATATGGCGATGTCCATGAGGAGGCTGCCGTTAACCCTGCATCGGGCAATATGTGAAGGTTTGAAGGTATTGTTCTCTTCTGATTCAATTTGGACACTCTTAAATCGCGTCAAGTTGTCCTGTAGAGACAATCTATTTGATTCAGTTTTAATTTCATAAAACCGCATATTCATTCATAATAATTACACAGATTCAGATTATCATTGCATTGCATTGCATTGTCATTGGGTTAGGGTTAGTGTCATTGCAGCGTATAGAGCACACCGTTAATATATAGTTCTATGGACCTCACCCTACGCCGAAATAAGAGCTTGCTAAATCACATGTAAGGACGTTTTCTGCAATGCACGATGGCCGTGTCTTATATTCTATTCTAAAATAGTCGAAACTTAAATCGTATTGTATTGTGCATTGTTTTTGTTGTATAACCAAAGGAAAACTTTAAATCACATCAACACGTGTTAAATTTAAATTACATTTTAATAATCAATGACTTTTATCCAACACATAACTATTTTATTCTGACATGTTCTTGCAGTATGCAGAGGGATCTGTGGATGTACGGCCCCCGCTTCCCTTTGTATTGCCTGTCCGGACCAAAAAGAGGTACTTTATTCCACAATCAGTAGGGATGAAGGGGAAGAGCACAGATGACCACGAGGCCAAAGCCAGGGCTGCAGGCATCGTTTTCAGACAGGAGTACATGGAAAGAGAAATCAACATTGCCTGCTCTGGTAATGCTACTGTCCATGATGCAACTATTTATGAATGCTTTAGTATGGTGTCATTGTTAGGTGGTCATGTCTGATGTTTCAGAATTCCCACTAAAATCAACTTGTCACCCGCTAAGATGTGCCATGACGTATACAACAAGGAATTTAGTTTGGCTCTGCATTTATATTATGCACAGATAGGGAATGGCTCATAGCTTCACATAAGCTACCACCTCCATCAAGGTCAATGCGTCATTTGTTTTGTCTGTTCACCAGCTGGAATCTTTGACCCCTACGTACCTCCAGAGGGTGATGCCCGGCTCTCCACCCTGTCTAAAGATGGTCTGAAGCAACGAACTGAACAAATACGTCAATCTGCTGCCTCACAGCTAGCGTAAGACCTTTTATTTTGTATGAATACAATGTTGGGGTCAATACTAATCCCACATCTAATGTTCTCATCTAATCCCGCTGTCCTCGATTGGTCTGCATCTCCCAAATGTTCTTTGTGATCTAAACACCTCAAACTTAGATTCATCTGTCCAACACTTTTTTCCAATCTTGTTCTGTCAATTGTCTACATGATTTTGACTATGCCTCTTCATTTTATTGGCCAGTCTGAGATATGGCTTTTTCTTTCCAACTCTGCCTAGATATGTATTCCTCTGCATGTAATCAAACTTGCTGAGGTTCCAGATACTCAACTAGTCAAAATAAGTTCTGATGAAGTTTGTTAGTTTAACGGACAAAGACGTTTCTAAGTAACACCAAACGTTTGAATGGTAGTGTATACAGTAAGTAATAAGAGGTCAGTTCCAAACCAAATGGCACATGCACCAAAGATGCACATACTTTTGTTTTAGTTCTGCATATCACATTATGGACATAAACTTTACACTACCTTTGATCAACATAACACATCATGTTGATATTACTTTTTTATACTGTTTTATTATAATTATTTTTTATTCTGAATTGTTTCTAATGACTTTTTAGTGTGAAGCACTTTGCGTTACATGAATTT
>JAODUG010063913.1:2875-14168 GCA_027564795.1 Aphredoderus sayanus
CCTGTCTAGTAAATAAGAACTAATACATTGTATGAATTAACATTTGGTCAGTGAAGGAGGACATGTGCTGTACCCAGTTATGTCTGTTCAGGTGTGAGGACAGGTGTCCTGGTCCCAGTCACCTGGTCTCAGTCACGACCAGATGCACTCCCCATCCCTTGGGCCTAATTCCTCCCCCCCCCTCTCCCAGGATCTTCGGCTTCCCCAAGCACTACACCGACGTGAGGAACATGAACCGGCAGCAGCGGCAGGTAGTCCTGGGCAAGTCCTGGAGCGTGCCAGTCATCAGGCACCTGTTCGCCCCCCTCAAGGACTACTTCGCCTGCGAGGAGCTGCCCCCCTCCTCTGCCCCCTCGTCTAGCTCTGTGACTCCGCCTCCGGCCTCGTCGCCCTAGCAACCAGCTGCTTGAGAAGGAGGCTGGCGGTTTGGACGCGACCGGCGGCTCCTCTTCTTGAGGACACCTAACCTAACCTGTCGCCATAGCAACTCATCTTCCTGATGCCTTTCTCCTCCCACTGTACTGACCAGTGCAGAGTGCAGGGGCTGCACCTGGGGGGCATGGGAGCTGACAGCAGTACAATGTGAATAGTTTACTTCGAAAACGGTCATCAAATGCAGATTTTAGGGTGATTTTATTTTGAAGGAGGGGCTTTTATTTTATTTTTTATTATGTATTTGTTATATCTAAGATATTTATGACCTATTTTTAAGTCTGTAATAAGCTACACCTACCCATCACATTATTTAAATAACAAGCTTTGAAAAATGAGATTTCTGACGTTAACAGGGGCATCAGCCTATCTGTGTAATGTACATGGGGGCAGTGCTGTACATTTGGTAGTTTTTCTTGGTGATTCATTTCTGTGACTTGTCTACCCTTTTTTGTATGTTTTGTATGTTTTTTTTGTATGACCACTTTATTTCCATGATTTATGTTAGGATTCTTCTCAGGAAATCGAACCATAATCTACTGGGTCCTCTCGTTGTCTAACCAGCTTCATCGTGAAAAGTTTTAAGACAAATGAATTTAATTTATTGGTGTGCGTGTGCCTGTCCCATACTGATAATTAGTACATGTAGCATTTTATTGTCATATTTTATAGAAATTTTAAATACTTTAATGACGTATGTCGTCCTGATCCAGTCCAACACTCTGGCCAGTATGCATGAAGAATAAAGCTTTTACAAACCGTCTTTTGAGAACAAATCATTATTTGATGTTTTTGATTTAATGTGTTAAATATAGCACACCTCCTTGAACTGTCTACACATCCTTGACGTGTGTACCCATTATTACTATTATTATTATTATTATTATTATTATTATTATTATTATTATTATTATTGTTGATGTTGTTGTTGGGAACACGATTGATTTTAATTTATTATAAATCTCACAGTGGGCTCCGATGTCCTGCATGTTTACGCTTGGGCGTTAACCAACCGTGACGTTATGACGTGGTTTCCAGCGACCAGGGAAGGAAATCTTTCCTTCCGCCGCCGGTAGTGAAGTGACCGACGTTATCTACACGGGAGGAGAAGGGAAGTAGAACAAACGAGTTACAATAATCTGCATATAGACAACGGGATATCACTAAAAAGAGTTACAGTCGAAGCAATACTTTATTGACCTCGAGAACTGTGAACGCCAGCGGACTCCAGGTACGTTAAACTGATGAGAAGTGCGTTTCCGTGCAGATGCTATGCCGATATTGTTTCCCCGGTGAAAATGTTTCTTTACTACGTTGCGTTTCTTTTGTCAGAGACGGAAAAATGCCGATAACATCGTTGTAAATAAATACATTATAGGCAATGGAACAATGCATTATTTTTTAAACAACGCTGACAGCACCACTACGGTGCTGTACGTGATGAGATATATCTAGCCAAAGCGACCTATATTTAGTGCTGGGGCCGATACCGGCACAACACCGGCATGGGGCTCGGAGGCTAGCTGTTAGCTCTGAAGCTAGCTCGGAGCCTAGGCGTGTATGGCGGCGAGGTTCTTCTGCAGTATGGGGAGCTTGCGTGATGGATTGCGGTTCCCTGCGTATTTATGGCTTTTACATAAACTGTGTGAAGTATCACTGACTGTGTTTTTACATGGATCTGCCAGCTTTACTTGTCCTCCAGCTACAGTACCGTTAGCCGGCTAACCGTTGTAATATGCTATGGCAGGGCAGGGCGGGGATCAAAAGGGGGGGTCGGGACCCCCGGAACGTCGCCAGATGAGATCCACATTGATTGCATGACATGACTCGAGTCAGAACGTTTAGCTCACGTTTACCCAGCTAACGTGTTCCACAACATATGTAATATAATATAATATATATCTATATAACAATGTCTCTAGCTAAGTCTGCTGTTAGCTGCTGCGGCTAACAGCTGGCTAGCCCCTCCCATGATCCGCCGACATGTACTGCATCCTGTGACGTTTCAGTGTTGTGTTTTATAGCTATACATTAGTGATAAGTCATTATTGATCACTACATATCATTTTGGAGAAGGCAGCAGACAAAACATTTTAATCTTGATGATCTCTACAGTAACCTTTGTAAAATAGAATATGTGCATATTCTTCTGCTGATGTTTAACTTGACTACAACATTAGTTAACTGTGTAAGTTAAACGCAACACGTGAGTCAAAGAGAAGTGTTATTTTTCCAAAGCCTCCAGATAATAACAGCTGTTGAGGAAATGGCAGGGCATACAACCACTTGTGCTATTGTTGTAGTACTCTTATTTGTTAGCGATTGCGCAATAGAACAAGTGCTTTTCAGTCTCTGTTCCATAAGTATGATTTGTGAGATTTTAAAGCAGTTTCTAGCCGGTGGAAAGCATTATAACGAAAGAATACTATTTACCAGGAACATCCTTTCATTTGCCTGGCAAAACAGTGGACTCTGAAGTCAAATCCACAAAGTCTTATGTCATATATGCATTCATGTCTTCAGTGAGTTGGTAAATGTATATTAACCTTGACAGTGTATTAACATGGAGTAAACCTGTATAATTACTGTGTGTGTGAATGTAACCTAACGCACGTTTACATTCGCCAATGTTTCTGTCTGCAGACCGACGATGGCTGTGAACGTCTACTCCACCTCAGTGACCAGCGAGAACTTGAGTCGCCATGACATGCTGGCCTGGATCAACGAGTCTCTGCAGATCAACCTTACCAAGATAGAGCTGCTGTGTTCAGGTAGGGCATCATGCTAGCAGCTAAACGACATTAGCATGAGGTTTTACTCTATTGTCACAGGTAGTCATGGCCTGCTGTACCTTTGACTTAGGGATGAGTTCAGGAGCCACTACACTGTCCTTAAATACGAACAGCAAGCTACTTGTGCCTCCTATTGCTAGTTGTATTTATTCATTCATTATTAGCAGTGGCAGCAGCACTCACTTCAGATTCCTTTTGACAGATGTGAGAGTAATATGACAGATGGGTTAGGATGGGCAGTGGTGATGACTACAGGTGAGGCTTGTAGTAATAAGCTGATTGTAACTAATTCAAGGCTTCAAAATACACAAAGGTGGAATATGGAGAGGAGAAAATATTGTAAGCTGTAGAATTAGAATTGGCGCCTTCTATCTGCCACAAAGAGGTAGAGCTTTGGGTCAGTTTGACCCGGAGGACAGCAGGAGGGTTAAGGACACCACGCTGTCCAGCTTCCCCGAGAGAGGTCTTGCCATCAACCACTGTGTTAACCAACATGCCTGCTTACCTGGTGTAGCTCATGATAGATAACCCAAGAGTCGTCTATGATTCATTCAATCACAAGTGCACCAAAACAAGAGATGGGTGTGTGAGCTATGTAATGCTAAGGTGTAACTGTTCACACTAGCTCCTGACTCACTCCACACTACAACCCACTGGTCTAGCATGTCGTGTAAGAGACAGATAACCTGGGTTGTCCCTGTCTGACCCTGTTGTGCAGTGGCCTGCTGAACACTGACACTTATACGGGACTCCATAGTCAGTAGATACTTCCACATATGGCTGCCGACCCAGGCTAAGAGCCAACATATTTGGCTGGCCTCTAGAACAAATGGTATGATATCAAGTTCCTTATGAGTTCTGTCGACTTTTTAAAATGTCCCTCATGATGGAGTAGAAGTCTTTTATCATGACTAGCTTGAACGGAGCTTTATTCCTTTGTGGAATAGCTTTGTACTGTCCTTGTGTTCTATCTCGCAGTGCTTTTTACTTATAATGGTAGTTTATCCTTAGGACGCTTTCATCCAGAGTGTTGAGGAGCGGGTAGTTAGACATCTCAAGGGTGCTTGTACAGGGAGGGTGGGCATGTTTGGAGACGGACCGCCATAACTCCTACTGGTCACGTGGTCACATGGTGTGCTTGTTCACAGGTGCCGCCTACTGCCAGTTCATGGACATGCTCTTCCCCAACTCTGTGCCTATGAAGAAAGTCAAGTTTGGTGCCAAGCTGGAGCACGAGTCCATCCACAACTTCAAGCTGCTGCAGGCGGCCTTCAAGAAGATGGGCGTTGACAAGGTACGGCCTCTGCTCCCACCATCTATCTTGACCTTAGTTGATAGCTACAGTAAAAAAACTACAGAAAACTGCCAGCATTTGGTTTAAAAATATGAATGAGACACTTGTGAAATGAATAAATTAAGTGATGAGGTTTCATACTATTGCAGCCCAATTATTGGGCCAAATTATTATTGTTTTGGTCAAAAAAGGCTTGATATTAAATTGATTGACATACATTCCACATACCTAGCTGCCTCTTTGTCTTCCTTATTGCCAGATGCCTTCTGACATTAATAGAGATACATTATTTAGTCTTAGAAGACTTAGAAATGAGTAATTAGTAATCCCAGTAAACCTGGTTAACTCGATGCTGTATGCATGTCAGCGCTATCAGGAAGTGGGGTAGTAGATATTCATTGGCTATTAGTATTGTCACTCACAAGACTCGTATGCATAATTAAAGCAGTAACCGTATCCTAGGCTACTTATTTGACAGATTTACCAGACCTGCAAACAGTCGAACTCGTGTCGTTGTAGATTGCTGAACGAATTTCTGAGCATACATTTAACCTCCGATTTGGTCATTGAGTTACAGTATATAGTTGGTCGTCACGCATGTCAATCAACATACCTCTCCTGTCAAGTAGGTGGGTCTTGACACAGTTAGCCAATAGCACCGTGTCCCAGACCGTACGCATGTCTGCCAGACGAGGCTAATCCTGGCCTGTCCCTGCCCTGTCAGATCATCCCAGTGGACAAGCTGGTGAAGGGGAAGTTCCAGGACAACTTTGAGTTCGTCCAGTGGTTCAAGAAGTTCTTCGACGCCAACTACGACGGGAAGGAGTACGACCCTGTGGAGGCGCGCCAGGGTCAGGACGCCATGCCCAACCCCGCGCCGCCCATGTCGGCCCTCAACAAGCCCCCCAAGAAGGTCCTCAACCAGGGTAAGCTGTCTTCATCACTAGGCATTGACATGTCCTACATTTACATGTACGGCATTTGGCAGACACTTTTATCTAAAGAGACTTACATGTAGTACATGTGTCAGTAGTTGGACAGGTCATACATGTAGTACACGTGTCAATAGTTGGACAGGTCATACATGTAGTACATGTGTCAGTAGCTGGACAGGTCATACATGTAGTACACGTGTCAATAGTTGGACAGGTCATACATGTAGTACACGTGTCAATAGTTGGGCAGGTCATACATGTAGTACATGTGTCAATAGTTGGGCAGGTCATACATGTAGTACACGTGTCAATAGTTGGGCAGGTCATACATGTAGTACACGTGTCAATAGTTGGGCAGGTCATACATGTTCAAAGATGACACTTTTAGATAGGAGTGCTAAGAGATGGCACTACGTGCCAGCAGATGGCGCCAACCACGTCATATGTCCGAATTGCCGTGGTTGGTGCCATCTGCTAGCTCAACAAGAACGAGTGGGAGGGTCAAAGGTACCTTGGCCCTCATGTGAGGTCATGCCTGTGGAGGTTGCCAGGGTTACCAACAGGGTTAGCGGCGCACAGTTCCGGGGTGACATCTTGAAACGTTTGTCCTCCTCAGCACCCCCAAGGGCACCCGTCGCCAAGGTTCCCACCAAGATGGCCCCCGGCGGAGCGCGGCGGGGAGTGGGCGGAGCCGAGGAGGAGCGGGCGGAGATAATGCATGAGGTCGGTGTCCCGTAGCAACCATGGAAGTGTAAGGCGCCGTCCACAGGACAGGCTTGGCGTCTGATTGGCTCGTGGTGGTGCCATGTCACTTGGCGTCTCAACCCATAGGTGGCGCTGTGCCGGTGTTGAGACGCACCACAGAACAGACTAAGAAGATAAATGTTGTCGCAGGTCACTAATCCGCTGAATGTAAATCACTTTTGCTGCCCCCTGCTGGCTGTCAGGTGGCGCTGCTCAAGTCCACCATCCAGGACATGGAGAAGGAGAGGGACTTTTATTTTGGAAAGCTGCGGAACATCGAGCTGATCTGCCAGGAGAAGGAGGGGGAGGGAGACCCCACCTTGCAGAGGATCATCGACATCCTCTACGCCACGGACGTGAGTTCATGCCACTGCCACTAGGGGGCGATGGACCCTGAACAAAGCCAGCGTGTCTGCATGGTGTTGGCACACTGTATTAGTTTAGCTAGCTTAGCAATTCTAAATACATCTGTTTGTGGACCAAAACTAGGTTCTTAACTGGCAATGGACTGTACATGTTTAATGCCTCAGATAATACATGCTTGAGTGTAGTTTAATCCCAGATTATCCCCCCCACTGTCCTCCGGGTCAAACCGACCCAACGCATGTCCTTGTTATGCCAGCAGAAGGCGCCAACCACAGCACAAACATATGATGTGTCTCTGTTGGCACAACAAGGTGGTGCATTTTGAAACCCGAGGACAGCGGGAGGGTTAACGTGCAAAGACGCCTTAACATTCCTGTGTTGGACTGGTGTGATGCTAGCTAGCTCCCCCGGGTGTGGTGCTAGCTAGCTCCCCCGGGTGTGATGCTAGCTAGCTCCCCCGGGTGTGATGCTAGCTCCCCTGGTGAGAGAGATACGGGTGAGACACAGACAATCACAAACAATGACTGTTTAGTCACTTAGGACCACTTAGGGTTGCATGAATTTACCAAGAGTTAAAAATGATTTAAAATACAAATGTTGTGAAAGGTTAACTGTGTGTGTGTGTGTGTGTGTGTGTCCATCCAGGAGGGCTTTGTGATACCAGATGCAGAATCAGAGGATCAGGAGGAGTTCTAGATCGTCAGACTGGACCCAGTTTTTACTCAGAACAGCGGATCTACCAGCCTGTCTACCTTAGATAGCCAGACACCACCCCCACCTCTACCCCTGTCAACCTGAACCAGACAATGTGACCCACTACACATATCTGGCCTCTGAAATGGACTTGTCATGTTCTCATGTGCGTTTGTGTTTGGGGAAAAATAAAGTTGAAACAAAGGAAGCGTGAAGAATCTCCTCTGAAGACCCTCCTGTGTGCCGGCCAATCGCATTGTCCCTTGTTAACCCCTGACCCTTTACCTTCGTGGCAGGTCATGGAGGCCCACATCGTCGTACCCTCTTGCCCAAGATGAGGGAGAGGCCCCTCCCACCTCCAAACCAGCCTGCCTATCATGTAGCATTCTTCGCTAGCATCTCTGACTGCGCATCGACGTAAAGCAACCTGATGCGCTAGTCGCTAGTTAGCTCTCTAGGTCTTCCTGGTGTGTGGGCAGAGGGTGAAGGGTTAACTAGCGGGCAGGGGTATCGTCTGGCTGTGAGGAAGGCAGCTCCGCGGTCTGTTCCAAGCAAAAAAAAAAAGTCTGTTTTGTAAAATGAACCTAATGTTTAAGTGTTGCTTTTGTTTTCCCCGGTTTCTTCTTCTCTGTAGTACTTCAAATGGGAATTGGAGAGTTAAATGTCAATTGTCAATCATGCTTTCACCTGCTGTGTGTGTGAGTGTGAGAGAGGTTCACCTGCTGGTTTGCACCTGCTCCACACAGCTTTGGCCCCATCACATTTCAGGAACTTGAGGCCTTCTTTAATTGTACAATTGTTAATTCCAGGGAAGAACCGCCACCATCCCTTCACATTCAGAGCTCCAGTTGAGCTGTGCAAACCCACAGGCCTCCAGTCGACATCCCAAAGCCAATGTTTTCATTCAGTACAAGATGGTGTTTGACATTGCATGTTAAGGGTGGTGATTTTGTATATGTTAATTGTCTTAAGTGTTTCTTTAAATGAACATGCACTGTTTTATACCAGTGACCGATGTGCTCCCCCTAGCCAAACATAGTAGTTCCTCTGAGTTGATGAAAAAGCCTTGCACAGTGTTAAAGGATGTGCGTGTGTGTGTGTGTGCGCGCTCAGTACCTCCATCTCTTGTCTTGGTCTATTTTATAATAATTTTATTTGTCACATGAATGGTGGCATCCATTGACACTTGCAGTAAAATGTCAACCTCTCTCCTGGTTCCTGATGTTGGCTAGTTATCCTTTTTTATCTACTAATTTACAGCATCGGGTGTTTTAAGCAGAAGCTTTTTCCCAAAGCGGTTTTAGTGAGTTCAATGTGTTAAAATAAACCTAATGCCAGGTTATTGTGCCAGAAGATCAGCTACATTTAGGCTTTTGCTTTTTGGAAATCCACAAGTTCTCTTTTTAAACCTTTTTCTGTTTTTTCAGCCAGGGGGCAATTTAAATATTTTTGGTGAATCCAATTGGAAGGAGTTATAATTACGTGGATGTTGTATGTGTTCACGTCTGTTGAATCCACATGCTGTGGGACCCAAACACAACACTGCCCATCTCCTGTCCCAGAGCCTCTGATATCTGCCTTACTCGTAAAAAAGACACTTTTTTCTGCTATGAAATTTATTTTTTATTTTTTAAACAATGTGACTCTTGTATGGCGTATGTTTGTACTGCAGTTTAAAGTATTGTAAGATACTTTTGTTGTTTTAGTTATATTTTTACGGGGCTTATGAAATAAAGCACATTGGCTGTCTTTTGGATGGGAGCTGTCAATGACAAACGTCTTCCACTGACTCATTCTAAGGTTACATGCAGAAGCAGGGTCAGCAGATGTTTAACAGCGCAGCTCAACGGTACATGCTATCACGTGACGTGACCAGGTACTACACAGGGAGGATTGTAGGTGAATTCCGTAGGCTTTAGACCCTTGCGGAAAAAAGTAAAAATTTCTCTCAATGTAAGGAAATGTTTGTTTGTTAGGCATAATGGCAGTAACAACGGAGTACGCATTTATCATTTATTGGCATTGAACGTGCTTGGCTAGTGGGTTTTAGCTGTGTGAAAGAGCCGCTTGTGTTTGCTGCTTGGATTGTAGTTCGGTTTAGTTCTTGTAAGGCGTAGTAACATGGACTGCCTCAAGATGTCACTGGTGTGCCATTTACTTTTCACGCCATCTGGGTGAGGAGCGATTCCTGCATGCATAATGCAATAGTCTGATTCTAGAGTTGTTAATGTATGGTGTAGTATTATAGCGCTCTTCTATAGAGGGACGTTTGTTGCGCAACAAAGTTAACCATGTGCAGAGCAATGCCACCCATAATAGGTCTGTACTAACTGAACATGAGAAACTGCCAATTAAATATGACTACTAACACATTCAGGGCTGTTGGCAAAAGGTTGAATGTTGTGGAAACTTATTTTGTATATTAATATTAACTCTGTAGGTTGTCTTTTGAAAATGTCAAGTAGATATAGAAAATACAGTCCTTTTTACTGTTCAAACACATCAAGTTAGAAATGATAGAACATATGGAGGGGAAGGCATACATCATCTCTCCCTCAGTTCAGCGTGATGTCAAGGGAGGTCAGTTGCACCTTCTACGATGCCTTAATCAGAGAAGCAATGCTGTGCCTGTAGGACACCTGGACACTGGTCTGTGGTGCCAAGCCTCTTGCTGTTAGCATGAAGGCCCAGCAGCTGCTAACCTTGCACTACTAGTGCTCTGTCCACTGAGGCTGTGCGGTTTCCATGACAATGCTTACCTGACCCCGGTGCCAATCAAACCCTGTTGTCTGGTAAAGGGCTTTGTAATTAAGCATGACCAGATGTGGGGTGATATACTAACTTTAACATTACAATGTAGTTTTTTGTTTTTATTGTTGTTAACTTTCCAGTCAAAAAGTTACAATTTTAATTCTAAGTGATGTGCTTGAATCCTGTGTATTTTATTTCTGTGGCTTTATTTCTGTGTTGCCCTAGATGCCCAAGGGTAGATCATGTTTGAATTCGGTGCTGAAAAACACTTCGACCAAACAAAGTCTGGCTTTAAAGTTGTGGTGGTAGGCTACTTGGTTGACCCCTGACCCCTTCTGTGACCTCATGGTGACCCTGTGTATACTGGAGGAGAACCATCCCTGGTCCGTTGCATGTCCTTGGTTTTACATTTATTCTCCAACTTTTTTGTAAACTGTATTTGCTCCATCAAGTTTTGAACAATAAAACAGTATTTCCACGTCACTGCCGTCCAACGCTGTTCTGGGCGTGCTACAGGGCACGACAACACTATTAACCTTTTATCAGCGATCTACTTCAAGTTGATGCAATTACGCAAGTAGCCACAAGGTGTCAGGCGTGTCACGTTGGTTTTTGTATTATATATATAAAATATTTTTTTTTAATCTATTGAGTATAAAAATAGTGCATGGAGAGTATATTACATATAAATATATATTTTCACAACCGTATAGAAATGAATAAATGTGGCCAATGTGTGTGCAAGACAAACAAACCCATGGCCTTGCTGACTACCCACGGTGAGTGACTGACTGACTGACTCCTGCAAAGGGTGAGGCAGGTGCTGAGAAAGCAGCTCAGTGCTATGAATAAGTAGCCTTGCGTGACATTCCTGGTCATGCGAGCATCAATTTATTTTCGCTGCGAGAATCAGTCTGCGATCGTAGTTCGAGTAGCATCTGTCAAATCAGCGTCGTCGTTAGGTGTGACGACAGAGAAAGCGACTTGAAAATAACAATGGCGCATCCTACAAAGGTAAACGTAGATGATGATATATCGTCAGTTTCATCTCAACTGAAGACTAAATCTTCATTGAAAATAGAACAGCAGCATTGAAGGCTGGTTTTAGCGATAGTTTAATTTCATACGTCATATGGTTCGTTGGTCAGAGTGGTTATAGTTACGGTGACAGACAAATGGTTGATCCAATCAAGTCACAAGATGTTTGACAGAAACCGCCCTAAACAAACAGTTCCTATGGACGGCTCCCCAGATGGACTTGTGAACAACAATCCATCTGGCATGTC
>JAODUG010063934.1:1623-14166 GCA_027564795.1 Aphredoderus sayanus
ACATTGATATGATACCTATCTGTGTGAGTGCATGCAGATATAACCCACATTGATATACCTATATATGTGTGTGTGTGAAACCAACATTGATATGATACCTATCTGTGTGAGTGCATGCAGATATAACCCACATTGATATACCTATATATGTGTGTGTGTGTGTGAAACCAACATTGATATACCTATCTGTGTGAGTGCATGCAGATATAACCCACATTGATATACCTATATGTGTGTGTGAAACCAACACACACGATACCTGTGTATGTGTGTGTGTGTGTGCGTCGGAATTTGTCCATAATCATGCATGGGAATACTAAACAGCCTGACAATACGCCCTGTAAAAACAGGCTTGTCCACCTAACCTCTCCCTCCCAGGCTGATAAGGTCTCCCAAGGGACAGACGGGGTAATGGACAGATGGATGTACTGTGGACGGAGCAACAGTTCCACAGGTCCACTTCCTGTACTGCACGATGGGGTGACGGGGAGGTGACAGGGTGGTTCTCATACACAGTGACTCACCGCGCTGGAGCTTTATCAGGGGTACACATGGGCTTGGAACTGTCTCATTCTGCCTTATCTTAATAAGGTTGGCCTCAACTCTAATGTGATGGACCGCACTGCACACATACACACACACACAGTGTGTCGGCCTTGTTCAAACACACATTCTTTCCTGGCCTGCTATCTCTCGACAATGTTTTAGGGCGAAAATGATTAGGTCTCTCTTTTAAAGGAAACTGCTTAAAAGAGATTTAAATAGGATTACTGTCAAATTATATAGGCTATATGTACAGTAATAGTATTTTCCTCATTTTTTCTCTTTTCTCATTTAGCCCACGTACACTATACAGTAGGAACCAATTCAGAGGTTCAGGGAATCTTTGAGAATCAAGAACTGCATATTCTGTGATGCTTTCATCTTGCTTTTCACCGTAATCTTTCCTGAACCTGTGAAAGTACCACCTGATGAAATGGTCCTGAGAAGGCAAAAAAAAAATCCTATTCAGTTTGACTACAATAAAGTGATAAAATTACTTTCTTTCACCTCAAGAATGCAATGAAATGTTAATATACAGTATATTCAACATTTCAGTTTTTATTGAAATGAGCAGCGTGAGTGAATTAACAGATGGCACCTGCTGTATAGCAAGACATGTTATCAGGATTTTAATATGCAAACATCTAAATATTAGAAAATGTATATAGCTATGAGAAGAAATGTCAATTTCAGTTTTATTATCAAGGCTGCCTTGAGTTTAATTTCTCAGTTCCTCCACTCTCTCTGCCACATTCACAGTTTTGTTATCTCCCTCTGCAACCTCTCAATGCTCCTCCTCTCAATTCTGTCTTTCTTCCTTCCCTTAATCATTCTCCTCCTGTGTTTTCTCCCAACCTGTCACTCATATCTCCCTCTGTTTACTTATATTCTCTTCCTTCCTTCTCAACCACAGTTCACTTCTCCAGACTCCTAGTTGGTTTACACAACAGCCTACAACAAAAATAGCTCCCATAAAGAGTGATGAGGTACAATCATAATAGCTATGAAAGTAATGAAGGGGGCAGACACTCACATAAGCATTAATTAAAACCAACACAGATGTGCACATATTGCAGAGAACAAGCCAATGAAAATGAACATAGGCATACATATTCAGACAGACAGGTTAAACACAGTTGTAGTTCATAACATCAATAATTGGTCCATTGTCATTTAAATGTAGTAGTACACCTGAATTAATAACTGTTTGGCAGTTAAGTAGTCAAGCACTGACAAATCAGCATCCAGCTGAGTAGTTCTGTGTTCAGAAAATCATCCGACATGCGAGTCTTGTTCTGGTTGATTGGTTTAATGTGGTCCAATCGTATGCTATCACCTTTTTGGAACATCACTGTCAAATGAAGGTGGACCACACGCAAGCTAATTTAGCTTGACATCTATTGACATCTATTGGCACCACCAACGGTTTTCAATTAAGAGTTCCCAGATAAATATGTGAAGCATGTAGAGCTTGCAATATCAGGATGAGTTTATACAGGCTATGTTATTATGAGCTATACTGTATACCTGTGTTTACCGTAATATCCCACTAGGAAAAGGAGCACACATATATAGTATACTGTACATCCACACAGACAAAGATCTGCAGGGCAAGCAAACACAAGCACAGACACACCACTGACATGGGTACACGCATAATTGTACAGGAACACACATACACATGTGCATCATAACTCAATTAGAGATTCTTCCCAAATATAGTCTTATTAAAAAGTGTCTGAATTAACGATGTGAAGAACATGAGAGAGAGAGAGAGAGAGAGAGAGAAGGGAGGAATGTTAGGGGTTTCTAATGCTTCCCTCATTCAACAGCACACACTAGTCAGGGTGCCAGCAATTTTCTAGTGAGTTTCTATCTTTAATAATGAAAGATTTTATGCGGTGTATAGTCCATGACCCACACTACCTCAGAGAATGTCAACCAATGTACACTAATACAGCACAAATATCCCACCATCCCCAGCATCTTTACATTTAGAGAAGCAAACACAAAATACAAAAACGAGCTAATACATTTTCTTGAAAAAACAAATATAATTTTCAATGTTTATCCATGTGCCAAATGTAAATACAGTGTGTAACAGTGTGCCAAATCCATTTGTGCTTGTAATAAAATGGCATAAAATGATATAAAACACTTAAGCTGCAAAATGCACAGAAAGCATATCTACAGACTGAAAATAGCTTGCGATTGTCCTGGTTACCACTGCATCTGCATTGTAGCAGATTCCTTGTTTTGCTGACTCATACCCTCACCCTACAGTTGGCTGTACAGATGGTGTCACCAGTATACAGTGAATAGTTCTGAGCACGAACCACACTCATTTGAACTTCTCAACGTTTTCCTTGGCACTTGGCGAGAGAGAGAGATAGAGAGAGAGAGAGAGAGAGCTAACTGATTATATATTATGTAAATTGAATACACTGATGCCATAAAAAAGAGATCAAGTAATGGAGTAGACTGCCTATACCACCCCCTCTCATATTTCCATTTAGCTTCCTAACTTTTACATAATCAGTGGAAAAATGACAATCTAAAGTAACCTGCGAGTAGAGATTGAACAATGGGAGGAATACTAAAGGACAAGAAGGAAAAGTAAGCGAGTTCCACGCATGGAAAGACAATGACCTGGCTATATTTGGGAGAAGAGGGACATGAATATGGAGTGTGGAGTGATGGGGGGTGGGGATTATATGAGAGGAACACTAAGGCCTCCAAACTCCTCTGTTGGAGACTTTGGCTCCACTGGGAATCTCTGATCTCCCTCACATCTTCCTCTCCATTCTCCTTCAACTTTTCAAGTTCAAAGATCTTTATCTATGACTCTTTCAATGCTTACATTTTCATTTCCAAAGACCTTTGTTTAGATCAGGGTTTCTCAAAGTCTGGACTCTGGTCCACATGCGGACCAAGGCCATACCTCGTGTTATGAATACTTTATGAAGCGTTAAGTTTGTTTTATTCTATTGATCAACAAATTGTTAGTGACACTGAATATACAGTTTAGCTGGATATCATTCACAGCAATTGTCCCCAGATGAATGTGATTATGTGGCTTACTTCTCTCTCTTTGGCATCGTTGTCATGGCGACATCAACTGATAGAGAAAGTGTTGTGTGTTGTTGCTGCCAAGTTCATGCATTAATATTACACTGGAGAATGTGTAATCAGTTCATGCATAATGTTATTTTCTCTAGTAATGTTATACAACTAGTATAAATGTAAATAGTTGTAATAATATGTCTGAACGAAGCGTTTTGAGAATTATGACGACTAACCCTCTGTAAAGCATTTCTACATACTGTACACTGTTGGTGTTTTGTATATGAGTGGCACAGTTATACTGTCATTGCATACAGTGTTGTCACTCATCGCAGCAACTTGACCAAAAACATTTGGAATAGTGTCTTGTCTGGCAATCACAGCCTTTGAGCCTTTGTTTTCACGAATGAAAGCAGGCAAACAATGCCATTTTCTCCCGCTAAGCTTGAATGTATTTTGACTATCTTGAACTTGAATGTGTGTTTCTTAAAATATATAAGTGAGTTGATTACATTTTATTTTGTTATTGCAAATCATTACAGACCTTTGTCACTGAATAAAAATCAGATGTCGACTTTTAAGTAATACTTTAGACAAACTTGTTTTAGGAAGATTTTACATCACTGAAAAGGCATCAATGCACTACACTTCTTACCGATATCTCTTATTTTTTCTGTAACTGTAATTACAATAATGCTTCCAGTAACGTTTTATGTCTTGTTTCATTGGTGTCAAAGAGTATCGTATACTGTAGGCAACAATATTGCCAAGGCATTGAAACCACATTTTGAGTTGTAGTGACCTGTCAGATTTTTTGGCATGTGTTTTATGATGAAAATGATTAAGAACCATTTACAACTGGCCTGCATCACAGCATGTCATCCTAAACTGAGAACCAGAATAAAAATGTCAAGACCCCTTCATACAGGACGCACGTCAACAGTGATTTTCCCACCAATGAGAATGCTGTGTTCCTGCTTAGGTTAACTGAACGACCTGTTCCAAGGAACCTAATGTCACCTGTGACTCTATAGTCCTGGATGTGGATGTACTACATAAATATGTAATGTGGCCCAACTGCAAAATAAGCAAACCTTTGCCCGGGAAAAAAACCTATAGCTCAATTTAAAGCACCGCTTAAAAATCTGCCAGATGGCCCATTTCTACAGAGGTGTCATAGTAGGGAAAACACAACTGTAGCTCATAACATTACTAATTAATTAGTATATGATGATATAATGAATTATATTAATTTGTACATTACTCATTATTCATTAGCTTATAAACCATACATAAACTATTACATGTGCTAAGGTATTATTGTTTAGCTAATGACCAAGCATTATGCAGAGAGGGGAGCGAGAGAGAGAGGTAAACAGGTAAAGGTTTGTTGTGTCATGCTGTTATTCAATTGTTTGGTACTGCCTGGTAGATACGATAAGTACACTGACAATACAAACTAGAGGGAATGTGGTTGAGGGATAGTGAGTGTTAATGAAGGGGGGGAAAGTTGGCAAAATGCCCAGGGAAGAAGACAGCATGTGGGAGAGAGGCTTTTACCTGCACAAAATGTGTGTGAATAATAGTAATAGGAATTGCCTAATGAAGAGGACAGGAAGGCCTCATTAGCCATGTGGGCTTTCAGAAGCTACTACAGTATTAGCCATGCTTACACCAGCTGCGCTCCAAATTAATTGTCCCCTTTTCATTTCTCATAGCCTTGTTAGTGCAATCTCAGCTTCGACTTCCCTCTCTCGCTCTCTTGTAGTCTACCTCTGCACACATGCTGGTGTTAAATTAATCCTTCTTTCAATTTGATCTTTTCTTATCATGCCTCTGCCTTGTGTAGTCTGTCACTCACCATCACCATCTCCATCCTAATCATCTGCTTTCTGTCATCTCCATGCTATCCTGCTCTTCTTCATCCCTCTTTCAACTCATCGAGAACTTCTTTGCTTCTCATCTCCCACCCCCCACCACCAGTGCAGTTGTTAGAAGTTCATTCTGTTTCTTCTAGCCTACCTATGAATTATTAAGCCAACCTTAATCATTGCTCTCCCAAAAAGCTCTCCCACACCATTACATGGAAGATGGCTTTACTAGTTTGACTCAATTTCACTTTGTGAAAAGTAGTGGTGCCCTTCTGGCCTTCTTGGTAACCCTCCAAACAGAGCATTTCCATCTGCAGGCAACACAAAACATCCCAGAATGCATTGCAAACCATTGCTCTGCTGATGGCAAAGATGGCTATTAGCAGCTCAGGTAAAAAATACGTATATTTACAGTATATAATGTAAAGAAAAAAACAAAATACCATGTTTGGGCTGGCTAGATACTACTGGTTTAAGAAATTCTCTCTGCCTCTGTCAGAGCTGGTGTCACATTGGTGTTCAAAAAAGTAGACTAATGTCGCAAAAAAACAACATAACAGAGAATAGAATTGAGGGCTAGCTTGGGCTAGCCCTCAAACTTATGTTTGTTATGTTCCAGGAACTAGGCAAACAAGGATTCTGATAAAACATGGTGTCCTGTTCCACATACAGCACTGAGCTGTACTGTACTGTATTTGTAGCAGTATTTGGGATGGTAATTTATATTGAAAATACACCAAAATGATGGATAGGGTTATAGGGAAGTATAGCAGGTCTGTCTTCATTGTCCTCAACCTTTTTTTTTTTTCTACAGGCAATCATAACCCGCGCTCTGATTTTCCAGACAGTTTGCAGTCCTCCCCTAAAGTTTTACATTTCACTGAATCAGAGAAAACAGAGAGGCACTTTGTCCTCACTTTCGTGTTTGTCCTTCCTATAAATGGCCAAGGTGGTGATAAAGCTTTATGAAAACAACACAGCGTGACCACACACACACACACACACACACACACACACACACACACGCTTACTGAAAATGGCTGAGTTTGATTTCAAGCCTAAATAAAAAATTAATAAATAATAAAAAGCAGATATTTAGGCAAATATACTTTGGGAAATCCAGATATCCATATACCAGAAATATTATGTAATTACATCAAGTTAAGGAAAGGACACATTATATGACATTGTAATTGATCTTATCATAAAGCAATATGATACTGGAGATAGAGGTACTAGCACACCTGTAGCAACATATCTAAACAAATTAAGTGTGTTGCTATGAAACAATGATGAGGTATGAAATTAAAAAGAGGAACAATATAAGACCTACAACATGACACTTACATAAGGATATCACGCGGTTGTTCAATATTCCAAGAACAAGAGCAACTAAAGTAGAGACGTGCCTTCAGAATGACATGGTTCATGAATGGTTGTTCAGTTACTGCAAGACAATGGCTCCCTTATCGGTTCCTGTTTGTATCCAATTAATCCAAAACAACCCATCTGCTACCACTGAATGGATATGATATGCTACATTACTCACCTGTATGTTGTGTGTTATTCCACACTTCTGCCTCCACTCAGTAACAAATTAATTTCAGCCTTCCTTCCATTTGTAGAATTTGCGTTATAAAGTGTTACAACATTTTGTTCCTATGTTACAGTTCTGTCAGTTACTGTGTCCACATGTTCAGGCCACAAATATAACAGAACCACTGGTTCAGCGATCTTATCTTACCCTACGTTAGAATGAAGCTAGAAGTCCTTTAACTTCAGTTTGAGGTCAATCTTTTGATCAGCATAGAAAGATGGCATACAGTGAGGTGGGTTCTGCCATAACAGTAATAAACTTCTTTCACATAACAATTTACTGTTAAATGAACAACTATTCTACTACAAGACATACTGTAGTATAGAAATTACAATAGCTTATTTTGCAATCAACTGCACATTAAAGCATTCTGCAGGTTAACCCTCCTGTTTGTCCTCGGGTTTCAAATGCACTATACCTTGTTATGCCAGCAGTGCACATCATATGTCTGTGTAAGCTGTAGAATTAGAATTAGCGCCTTCTATCTGCCACAAAGAAGTAGTGTGTTGGGTCAGTTTGACCCGGAGGACAATTGGAGGGTTATACTGTATAATACAGTATATACAAACACAGATACAATAGGCCTAACCTGGGCTTAACCCGGTAAATATTTTTGATGCAACCTATGCAATATTCTGTGACTTAAACTGATTTCAGAATCACAATTTTCATACAAGAATCCTGAACAAGTTTCCAAATTCTTGCTCATATTAATGGTGAGAGAAATGACTATGAGAAAAATGGCTGGATATAAATCTCTCTCACACACACACACAGACCTCTCAATAAAAATTGAATTTCTGTTGAGAGAGAGAGAGCAAGAAAGCATACACATCCTTACAAACACACTTACACACACACACTTGCACACTTCCAGGAAGACACACTCAGGTAAACAGGGCCCGGGGGGTGTTGTTGTTCTCTCTCCATGGTAATAGCATGATCAGGTATTCTGGTTAAGTGCTCTCAGAAGACTGTCTGACACTTTGTTAAACACTCCATTCTGTTATTGCTATGTGTTTGTGGGTGTGTGGGTGTGTGTGTGTGTGTGTGTGTTTGACTGTGGCCACTGTGTTTCTCTTTGTTCATTTTCCCTCTTCCTTTCTCTCTCTTAAGTTCCATGTTCTTTATCAACATGTAAGCCTACGTTGGCGGGAAATGACTGTCGCAGTGCATACACAAAATGACGTTTCTTCACAAACTACAATAAAGAAGAACAGCTGAAGGCGTGTGTATGTGTTCTTTACAAAACATTGAAACCAAAGCTATTTAGCTTGGTGCCAGGTTTCGTTGGGTGTACACCTGTTTGGACAAAAGGCTGTAGTACAACACACAAGAGCTAACTGCTCCTTTTCCATTCCACACACACATACACACACACATCCATTGTAAATTATGAAGAAAATAAAAGCTATTGCTTAGCTGAGTGAAATGCGCACACACACACACACACACATACACACATGCACAAACACACACACACACACAACAAATACGCAGGCACAAATATGGGTGCTCTCATAAACACATCTTAAGGGTGGATTGAAAATGGCTTAAAGATTCCATTTACTGTATGACTTCCTGGTCTGATGGAGCTTTGATAAATGATTAAATTATTCATTTTAATAATCAATTACTTTCTTGGGGCTTTAATTACACACACACACACACACACACACACCACAAAAAAAGTATTAGACCTCATAATCCTCTCAGCCTATTATAGGAGCAGAAATATGGGTGCTATAAACTCTAAAGGCAAGCACTTATGAAGTCAGAGACTGATCTTGAATTCACACACAGAAATAATGAAATACACATAGTGACAGAAAGTCTATGAAACAATTTAATTCCCCCTTGCAAACCAAGTCATTAAAGAAATGCTTTACTCACTTGTCAACCTGTCATTTTGAGTAGTCTAAATATGTGTACGCACACAAAAACATAAAATATGTGTGCATAAGTTAGAATAAATGACATACTTGTTTACGTGAGGGAATGAGAAACATTAATTCACTAGACAGGGCAGGACAACCTTGCATATAGACACAACATGGAAAATGTAGTGTGACGTGACCTGTTTGTTTCTAGAATGACACACTCATCGTGTTTGTCCCCAAAGTCCTGCTAGTTATGTCTCGGGCTGTATTGTTTGGTGGCCAGACAGACAACCTGTGCTCTCCAACATGGCACGGCAACATGGACACTAAACAGAACTGGCAGCATGTAAATGTTCTGCCCAAAACACACTTATTACAGTGCGACATTGAGTTGTCCTCTGTTTTTTTCTGACTAGAGCTCATGTTCCCTTATATGGGGCTTGAAAACGACGTGCAAATTCAATGGGAGCAGAGAACAAAATTCACGGAATTAGGAAACAGAAGGCAAGGAAAGATGGATGAAAAGGCGAATAAAAAAGTATGAAGTATGAACTGAAAACCACCAATGGCACCCTTCAGTAAACAATCTAGCTCATATCTCACAGTCATTAGTGAGGAAAGGCCCATAAAAGCCAACATCAAAACACTAAATCACTGACAAAAGATGCTATCATGCTTCTGATAAACAGGCTTCACTTCTCTGTAGATAAGGCATCAAATGCGTATTGACTTCATTATGAATATTACGATAAAGCTAGTCTAGCTAGTGCTACAGTGTATTCAAATTCAGCTGGGAATTAAAACCTCATTCTTGGGTACCTGGGTTAAGGCTAAGGTCAATCTCCGTAAGATGCAATGTGCTACAATTGAAATGCTTCAATAAGTATATTAATAGCGCAGCACACGCAAACAATTACAATACCCCACAATGCACTTCAGACCCCGAAATCTAGTAAGGGTGCATTGTCGAACATGAAAAAGCATATTATGGAAGGCAGGGAGTGACAGTGAGTTGGCAATCATCAAGGCCAACACGAATGTTATTAACCTCTTTATTTATGCCTGTGAAGGGAGTGTCTGTTGGCATAAAATACTAGCGCTCTACAATACAAGCAATGTTGCATGCCGCTGAAAAGTCTATTCTACTGAGACAGTGACAACAACGGGGCTTATTGTAATTAGTCAATATTCATGAATTGTAATGTACGCAAATCTAATGTTTTGTTGAGTGTTTTGTGGGGTGCTGCTATGGTTCAGCTCTATTCCTACACAGGGCTAGCCATATATAATGACCCTAGGTGACACCGATGTTTATGTAGCCTGTCAAATGTGCTGACTCCATAACCTTGTCAGAAAGGCTGAGACCCTGACAAAACACAACATGCTACCCTGAAAGACACTGACATCTCTCCCCACACATTCAAACCTTGATTACATTGCCGATGTTTCCCCTTTCATCGTGGTAGCGCTGTTTCACCCACACACACACACAAAGACACACAGAGAAGGTGTTGGGGTCTTTCCCTCTGTTGCCTGTGACCCGTTGCGAACTATCGGTTGTATTTTAAAGACTGGGATTTCATCCATTATCTTTGGGTTCGTTCTGGGTCACATGAGGTGGTAGCTACAGTGTCCATCGCCCAGTGGGTACAGCATGCCAAGCAGCTCCCAGGAATTGAACCGATAGCACCTTGGCGCCGACGGTTGGTAGAGAAAATGATTAACTCTCCCTGCTGTCCAGAGAATGAAGACACAATGCAACAGACCACCTTAGACCACCACTGTACAGTTGACATTTCCCTGTCACTTCACTATTTCTCTAACCAAACCTCATATGAAAAAAATTATGACTTCAATATCTACCCCGATATTAAATGACCAATAGCAATACTGTCAATTAACTATCTAGTGTTTTTTGTGCCTTACAGTATATTGCAGATATTATGTAGGTAGATATTGCTGCAGTAGTAGGTAAAGTACAACTGTATAGGAGGTAAACTGTTCTGGTCCTTACATTTAGAGAGATACCCTGTCCTTTCAGCATTGTGTGTTCTATAGTAAAACATGAACAACACCTAAGCCACATTGCCAGAATTAATAACAATATGAGCTTATCTTGTACACTGTCAACGTTCGAGATATAAAAGTACAATGTCTGGTGAACCAGTCATTGTGGTTCTACAATAATCTATAGACTGCTACTTCAAACCTCCACCCTACTCTCCACAATATGACAGGACACACATAACACATTTCATTAAGGGTCACAAAGTTTGAGAGAGAGTGCATCGAGAGTGAGCCATTCTAAACAGAGAGAGTACATTGGGGACACTCCAGGGGCCTGATAAAAACCACTGAGCCGACATTCCTCTGGTTACGGCAAGTTCTTGGTATACCATTCTGTACACACCTGTGGTCCACAAGGTAGAAAGAGGATGCAATTTGTAAAACCCTGTGTTCCTATGTCGAGAGACAGAAAAAAAAGCAGGTAAAGCTGCTTTAAAAAAATACATTCATCTGCACAAAACAAATATAACATAAAGAGTTCAAATCACTGGCACAACCTAGCTACTGTAGCAAGTTTCTTATGATAATGAGCAAATCAACAACCCAAAAAGCCACCCCCTCCTCCTCTGCTCTCTCATTGTGAAGCCCATTGACAAACATGCTGATGTAGCTGTGTGAGCATATACACGTGATTGACAGGCAAATTAGATTCGACAGACCAATCAGGAAAAAGAGGCCATGATTGGTCAGAAATGCTCCGATAGCTGGTGAAATCTAAATAGGCCGAACAAACTAAAACCCTTAAACTTGTATATATGTTCTTCTCATATGCTGACCAAATAGATTATATTAAAGAGTTAGTAATGTGGCATTTTTAAATGGGCCAACCGCAACTCCACAGTCACTGTTCTAAAGGTACTGTAGGCACAGTACATCATGCTTGCACATGCATGCCCTTATTGTGTCATTGGCAAAATGCTACAGTAGTTGTGTGACAGAGCAAGTCCACTGTATATAAATATTACATGGTCCTATCTTGATACAAAATAGCACGATTTAAAGTACCAGAGAAGCCTAGGTCTATTTCATGTCAGTGGCAGACACAGGAAGGAAGGAAGACAAGCACTATTGTTCAAAGTGTTTGTATTTATTGTTTGTACATTATATTGTGGTAAAAAGTATGCATTAATTGAAATTGAGTAATCATTTTCCTCAAGATGCATCCTTTCCCTTTCTAGCTTATGTTCACATTTGTATTCGCTGTTTAGGGAGACAAAATACAGCAGCCCAGTGTAGTCTTGGCAGGCAGACTAAACGCCCACCACATCCCACTGCACTCAGTAATACATCAGGCAGCCTCCATCTGCAAGACAGGGCTCTCCTGGTGACTCACGTAACCTCAGATAAACTTAACATTAACATCAGTTTGTATGTCGCTTGCAGTGCTCAGTGCACTCCACTTGAAATATCCTATATTGCCTGCATAAATGTTTAAGTATCTACTGTTTAACCCTCGTAATGTCCTCTGGGTCAGAATGACCCAAATCACTAGCTCTTTGTGGCAGATAGAGGGCGCTAAACC
>JAODUG010063964.1:0-14158 GCA_027564795.1 Aphredoderus sayanus
CTTGTCGTCCTCATGGCTCCTTCAGTGGTCATCTGCTCTTTCTCCTCCTTCCGTCAGTGTGCAGGCAGCGGTCTGTCGGAAGTCTGCTCTCCCAGTGGTGAATCATTTTTTGTCCCCTGGTTCAGTCACACGGAGAACATGAGCCGGAACTGGTGGTGGTTCAGGTTCTCTGATGTCTATTACTGGCATGTAGCATGGCATGGCACCAATGTCCTCAAGATGTCTCATCACCTACTCAGTCCACTGGATGGATAAGGTTTCCGCTGGTATAGGCAGGGTTTCTTTCACCTGTCTGTGAATATTAATCAACACTTTTTTAACAACATTATGCAGTCCTCTTTGAGTAATCAGTCCGTCTCCAACCCCATTAATAGTCCAAAAACTAAAAACTTAAAACCAATCAGCGCTAAACAAAAAGCAAAATGTTTGTTTAAACAAAACATACTGCTACTACTGTAGCCTTTCAATGTCCAATATGAAAAAACATTTTTGGAAACGTAATAACCCAGTGATTATTATCAACGACTGTTAAAATCAATAATTTGCAGCTCAAACCTTACATAAGCAATTGGCCCTTGCTCTGCAAGTGCTGCAAACAATGTTTGTTAATAATTTCTAAATATTAACACTGCGGTCCACATCTTATATCTAAGCTGTTGAATAATATTGCCTTCTTGTTGCCACAAAATATCATTTGAAACCATATTGTGTATGAGGTGATTTAACCTGTGAGAATTAATGCCCAATCAATCAATCCTGTGCACACCCCCACTTTTAATTATGCACTATCTTGGATAGTATTCAACTTGCCCTTCAGAGCATAACAATATTACCCAAAATATATATTTATTCTAAAAATGGAGAAAAATAAATAAAAAAGGAAAATCCAAAAAACAATACAATAACTTTCTCATTTGCTGTACATAAAATGCACAGACCTCATAATTAATTTAGACCCTTCAAATATAAAGAATTGTTAGAACTGTAGGTGTGAAAAAGGAAAACTCATACCAATTTTAAAATGTAGTATTTCTTGCACATAATCTCAGGCTTAACGCATGTTGTTCTACAGTAGTTTGAATAGTGTGTTATAGTCTTACCAGGAAGGTTCTGTTTGCCCCGCCCACCTTTCATATGTACTGTAATGTCCATAACTTTGTCAGCTTTGTTCCCTAAGTTTATCACCTCATATACAGGTGCTGGTCATACATTTATAATTAGAATATAATCAAAAAGTTGATTTATTTCAGTAATTCCATTCAGTAATTCCATTCAGTAATTCCATTGAAGTAAAACTTGGATTTACTATTCATTCATTACACACAGATATATTTCAAATGTTTATTTCATTTACTTGTGATGATTAAAACTGATGAACTAATGAAAATCTCTTATTCAGTATTTCCCGAAAATTGGAATATTATTTAAGACCAATACAAAAAAATGATTATTAGAAATGTTGGCCAACTGTAAAGTATGAACATGAAAAGTATGAGCATGTACAGCACTCAATACTTAGTTGGGGCTCCTTTTGCCTGAATTACTACAGCAATGTGGCATGGCATGGAGTCGATCAGTCTGTGGCACTGTTATGAGAGCCCAGGTTGCTCTGATAGTGGCCTTCAGCTCTTCTGCATTGTTATATAGACTAATTACCACAGGTGTGTGAATTAACCCCTTATGGTTCACAGTTCAGTTTCAGCTAAACAAATTTCAAAAGGCCACCAAAGCAAACAAAAACAAACAAATCATAAACCCTCCCGCTGTCCTATGGGTCACAGTGACCCGGTGCACTCGCCAATAGCGGGCGCCAATTAATTAGCTGTTGGGCCTGGGGGTTGTGGGGGCAATCACGAGCCCAATAGTAAGGATCCTGGCAGATAAAACACCCTGCTTGTTGCCGGCTCAGACCTTGGCCTCATCTCCTTGGCCTGCCTTGTGTCATAGGCAGTCCTGGCTGTCGTCCGTGTCCCCAATAATCATAAGGATCAACATCCATGGGTGGCATAGTATGTTGAGGCGAAATTATCTCTGGGGTTGGGCTTGAGAAGGGGCAGGAAGTGCCACCATTTGTTTCTTTGCTTGCTTGACTTGATCATCTTTTTCTGTGACTTTCATCATGAGAAGACGTTTGGTGAGCACCTTGATTTCCCCTTCATCTTGTTTTTTCTCTCGCTGGTGTCTTTGGTCATAATGAATGAGGTGTTCACACATTCAGCCACTGGTGAAGGGCAGGCTGTTGCTTGACGCCGAGTCAGAGTAGTAGCCTGAGCGGTGGGGTAGCTCTCTTCTAGATTATGGAACAAATTGCCTTTGTTGTACAGGCAAGTCTTTTTGTTGGGTGGGGAAGTGTCTCTGATGGTCGGGAGAATGTCACAAGATTTCTTAGTTTGCATGGGCTTCTGTTGGTGAGGGAGATTGTAGACTGGCAGCCAGTTGACGAGATCTTTCCAGAACCTCGGTTGCCGTACGTGTCATTTCTCTTACTTCTTTGAGGAGGTCTCGTACGTCCTTTTCCAATGCTTTGGCTTCTGGCCAGTCTTTGACATCCACATTTCCTCCACAGAACTCTAGCACTCTGCCTTTTACTTCCAACAGAGGGGCTTGAATTGGAGGGCTTGCGATTTCGTATTCAGGCGGGGGAGGGAAGCCCGTGACCATTGGGCCCTGCTGGGTTGCAGGTGCGGCGGCCGCATCTTCCTTCTTCTCGTTTTCTCCCGTCTTGTTCATCGTTCATGCTGCGCTTGATCCCGTCTGCCAGATGTTGTACAATCTAGTTAGGTGGAGGAGGACTCGGTGGGTGCGGCTCAGTCTTTTGTCAGCTTCGTGGAGTGCTGCCTTTTTGGTACCCCATCTAGTATTTTTTTTTTCTGGTATGCGTATAGGGCCGCTTGGTAGTTTTGGTGATGTCTGATGATGGTGATGTTGATGTTTGATTGATGTCACATCCTGGTTCGTCATCAGAGGATAACAGCCCTCTGGTCTGCCAGAAAATACCAGAAAATAAGAAATGTTCTCCCTTTTTATTATTTTTCTGACTATGATTATGTGTATATCCCTCGTGATTTGAAACCGGAGAACAACAGGAGGGTTAAAAGGCACAATAGAAACAACATAAACACATGTAGAAATAATTAACAAATAAAAATATACACACAGCAATGCCAATTGAAAAACACACAAATCATACACAATCAGATGGCGCCGCCGTGTTGCCAAATACGAGATATTTGAGTACATCATGAGGGTTAAAAATTGTTTTGAGTATTTATTTAGTTATTAATTATTTCTGTATGTATTTGTGTTGTTTTTCCGTGCCGTTTAACCATCCTGTTGTCCTCGGGTTTCAAACTCACACCTTGTTGTGCCAGCAGTGCAGATCATATATCTGTGTAAACTGTAGAATTAGGTTTAGCGCCTTCTATCTGTCACAAAGAGTTAGTGATTTGGGTCATTTTGCCAATTAAAAAACACACAAAATCATACACAATCAGATGGCGCCACTAGGTGGTCAAAAACGATATTTTAAGGGAATCATGAGGGCTAAAGCTGTAGTAAGTCATTCTCTAGAAAGCTTGCTAAATTAGAATTCAAATCAAAACAAAACACCTCTCCCTTCAATGCCATAGTGTGCTCCACCCCCCCATATTGAGTGCGCATGCGAAAGCTAGGACAGAGGACAGAGGTGGAGAGATTATATCTCCACACTGGCCTGGGAACGCCTCGGGATTTCCCAGTCAGAGCTGGCTAATGTTGCTTGAAGTTTGGGCTCCCCTGCTGGAGCTGCTGCCCCCGCAACCCAACCTCGCATAAGCAGTTGAGGATGGATGGATAATGATACACACTACATCAATGCTTGTGTAAATATTGACAAAATTCCCATTTTTATAAGCTTGCTTATAGTTCGCTTTAGCGTGCTCACAGCCACTCTGGATGGCAGACCAGTCAGCGATACGTGCGGGTGGGATGAACTCAAGTCAAGTGTTTGTTTCAAAATGGTGGTAGAGCTTGATGAAGCGATACAGTACAAACAGTTGAAGAAACATGGATAGATTAAAGGCTACTTCTCCGATAGTATAAAAAAGAACCCATCCACGCCCCATTGGGTGCATGGACTTCAGTCACCAATGGGAGTGTCCAGAATACCAGGAAACATTCCATCTCTGTGTGAAACCATCACATTGCCTACCTATTAACATTTTTCAAAATGGATTTTGTCGTGGCAATGATTTCATATCAGAAGTTCTTTGATATGATTTGATAGAATGCAGCACAATTTATATCTGGATGAGGAGTTGTATCTCTGGTTTTGACAGTGGAGTTGACTGTTATTTTAAAAATATACCATTGTCAGTTCAAATAGCAGTTTATTATTGTGGATGAAAATATATTGCAACGTAAATGTAATAAATATATAAAACCCTGAGATTATACACACAAAACTGCATTATAGCGGCTAGACCTTTGCCTTATTGTTTGTTAATGTGTGCATTAAATACTTCTGTATAAGGGATTGATGTTTGGAGAGGTATTACAATGTTACCTCTGGAAAGAAGAGAGCCAGCCACTCAGGACTCCAAGGTTTGCATTTGTAGCACGTTTATTCTGGACAACAACGTGAGGAGTCTTTCCATGTGCATCACTTGTGATGTCTTCCTGCCGGTCTTTCCAGGTGCAGACCACCACCATGTGTATCTCCGTCAGCCTGAGTGGGTCGGTGGTGCTGGGCTGCCTCTTCGCCCCCAAGGTGCACATCATCCTGTTCCAGCCCCAGAAGAACGTGGCCTCCCTCAGGGGAACAGCCAGCCGTTTCAGTGCTACGGCGTCTGCCTCAGCCTCCGTCCCCTGCTCCAGCTATTCCAAAGGTATGCACTGTCACTCATAGTAAAACATACAGCATGAAGGTAGCTGAAAGCTGTATGTCTGTATGTAACTTTATAATTGCGCAGGTTCCGCTTCCAACTATGTGCCGGCAGTGTGCAACGGTCGTGAGGTAGTGGACTCCACAACATCGTCTTTGTAAGCCTCTTCTTCAAGCGCAACATACCTCTCCAACTTCCAGAATCCCTTGAAATGTGTCTGCCCTGTACCATCAACAAACTGTGGAATGGGTACCTCTAAATGAAGTGTCATGATGTTCATATCGCAAACAGTATATGCCAACCGTGAAGACCTTTTGTATAGATTCAACATGCTGTGATTGTCTTGGTTTACATATACACATGGGTGAATATGTTGCACCTTGTCATGAAAAGTCTTGTTGCCTAGATGGTTTTTAAACAATAATTGTCTTATAAAAAACAAAAGATTGTTCTTAACATGTCATTACTGTGTTGTGAATAATATTGAAACGCCTCTAGGAATTACAAGGAATGCTACTTAATTATATTTTAAGCAATTAACCATAGTGAAAGTGAAAATCTAGGCAACGATTCATTATAGCAATGTTTAATGTAGACTTTGGTTAGTCTGTGCTTTATTGTAATTTATGTAAATAAAATGTAAAACATTTTTAACCCTCGTGATGTACTCAAATATCTCGTATTTGGCCACAAAGCGGAGCCATCTGATTGTGTATGATTTGTGTGTTTTTCAATTGGCATTGCTGTGTGTATTTATTTATTTGTTAATTATTTCTACATGTTTATGTTGTTTTTTGTGTGCTTTTGTGTGTTTTTTGTGTGCCTCCTGTTGTCCTCCGGTTTCAAACTCACACCTTGTTGTGCCAGCCGTGCACATCACATGTGTGTGTAAACTGTAGAATTAGGATTAGCGCCTTCTATCTGTCAGGGTAGGAATGAAAATTGCCCAGTAAATTGCCCGGTAGTTTCATCACAACGGTACGGTAAAGCGATTGCAATACTGCTCACGCTGCTCCGATTCTCCAGCCAATCTCCCACTTCAATGTACCCTCACTCGCGAACAAGACCCAGAGGTACTTGAACTCCTTCACATGGGGTAAGGACTCATTCCCCACCTAGAGTAGGCACTAAATTGGTTTTCTGCTGAGAACCATGGCCTTAGATTTAGAGATGCTAATCCTCATCCCAGCCGCTTCACACTCGGATGCGAACCGATCCAGTGAGTGCTGCAGGTCACTGACCGATGATGCCATCAGGACCACATAATCTGCAAAGAGCAGCAATGAGATCCACACGCCACCGAACCACAATCCCTCCCCACCACGACTACGCCTTGATATCCTGTCCATGAATACCACAAACAGGATTGGTCAGCGCAGCCCTGCCGAAGACCAACACCCACCTGGAACGAGTCTGATCTTCTACTGAGAATCCGGACACAGCTCTCGCTTTGGGCGTACAGTAATAGGACAGCCCTAAGAAGGGAACCCCTCACACCATACTCCCTCAGCACCTCCCACAGCATCTCCCTGGGGACCCGGTCATATGCTTTCTCCAGATCCACAAAACACATGAAGACCGGATGGGCATTCTCCCAAGCCCCCTCCAGGACCCTTGCGAGAGTAAAGAGCTGGTCCGTTGTTCCACGACCAGGACGAAAACTGCATTGTTCCTCTTTGATCTGAGGTTCGACTATCGGCCGAACCCTCCTTTCCGGCACTTTGGAGTAGACTTTACCAGGGATGTGATACCCCTGTAATTGGCACACACTCTCGGGTCCCCCTTTTTAAATAGTGGAACCATCACTCCGGTATGCCACTCTTTCGGCAGTGTCCCAGACTTCCACGCAATGTTGAAGAGGCGCATCATCCACGACATCCCCTCAGCTCTGGGTGTGGACGGATCTCATCAATCCCCAGGGCTTTTCCACTGTGTAGTTGTTTGAGTACCTCAGTGACTTCAGCCAGGGAAATTGACGATGATCCCCCCATCAGCCTCCAACTCTGCCTCTACCAGAGGGCATGTTAGTCGGGTTCAGGAGTTCCTCAAAGTGTTCCTTCCGCCGCGATATTACCGCCTCAGTTGAGGTCAACAGCGTCCCATCCTTACTGTACACAGCTTGGATGGTTCCCCGTTTCCCCTTCCTGAGGTGGCGGATGGTTTTCCAGAAACATCTTGGTGCCAACCTATAGTCCTTCTCCATGTCTTCTCTGAACTTCTCCCACAACTGCTGCTTTGCCTACTTCACGGCCGAGGCTGCAGCCCTTCGGGCCTTGCAACTGCCTCTGGATTCCTCCAGGATAACATATCCTGGAAGGCCTCCTTCAGTCAGACGGCTTCCCTGACCACCAATGTCCACCACGATGTTCGAGGGTTACCCTTGTGGCACCTAAGACCTTGAGGCCACAGCTCTCTGCCGCAGCTTCAGCAATGGAGGCTTTGAACATTGCCCACTCAAGTTCAATGTCCCCAACCTCCACAGGGTTGCCAAAAATGCTCCACCGGAGGTGAGTTGAAGTTTGTACTCCTATTACCAAAAATGTCTACAAACTGTCAATATTTCAGTTTTGCCACACTAACTTTGCCAAGTTATTTTGTGTTATATGTCTTAGTTTTGTGAATGTCATTACAGTCTATATTTGTGTCAGTAATCCACATAATTCATACTTTTAAGTATACATTTTCCCCAATGCCCTCCATAAGGAGACAGCTGTACATGTACATGTACATCCATAGAGAAAACCAGTTAGACAGGTTGAAACTGATTTTAGGTTTCAGACCGAGGATTCTCAAAGTGTCTATTTGATCAACCTTGCCTGCATTGTAGCAACATCTAGTTCATTTGGCTGTTCAAATTGACAGATACTAATGGAACTGCCCAATGGTACAGCCTATTTTAGACTGCATTTTAAACCCTCATTATGTCCTTTGGGTCATTTTGACCCAACACACGAGACAGAACGCGCCAATCCTAATTTTACACAGACATATGATGTGCACTGCTGGCACAACAAGGTAGTGTGTTTGAAACCTGAGAAACAGGAGGGTTAAAAGGCACGGAAAGAAAAATACATAAAGAAATAATAAATGAAAGAAATACACACAGAAATGACAATAAAAATAACACAATCATACACAATCAGATGGCGCCATCTGGTGGTATGATGCAATATTATAAGGATATAATGAGGATTAACATTTAAACTAAAAATAAAATATATTGTACACCCAACGCTATCACCTATCAAAAAAATGACTATAACATCAGGCACTAGACATTTATGGAAGAGCAAAATAAAAAATAAAAAAAGATCCCATCCAGGCTTTGATGATAGCTATGCAATAATTGAATCTGAAGAATCACCCCTTCTTCTTCACTCATTTAGTCTCCCTCAATGCCATATCCCAGTAGAACCCCCACAGCAAAACACCAGGAAGATAATCACTGCACAAAAGAACAAGTACTTGTTAAATGGCTTTAATATACAAAAAGAACTGTAAACCCATTAGACCAATGACAACTGTGCATCACTGGATTCTTCTTGTTGAGGACCTCGTCTTTTAAGAGGAATGATGTAGAGTCCATTCTTGGCCTCCTTCTGTCTCCACCAACGGCCAAGCCTTGCAGAAACACAGCAGCGTTCAGAGAAGATGAGACCCAGTTGTAACATTTGCAATAAATGTAATCGTATGGTTACCTGTGGCCAGCGGGGATTAAACTAATATTATATATCTGATTTATCTAGACTCTGAATAGGGATATTAAACTGTCAAAACAATAATTACAAAAAGAATACCAAGCAAAATGAAAATAGTACAAACGCAAGTAGAAAGTATGAGTCATAAAATCTGTGATTACAAAGTAAAGCACGTTTTAACAGATTTGTGCCTTTTACAGACTTTTACCTATAAACTTCTAATAGAACTACTAATACTACTTTGTCTCATGATCTGGAAGGGCTGAGCAGAAGCTTTCACAAAGATAGCTGACTGCCCAACGGCAGCGCAGAGGAAGGGTACAGTGTGTGCACTAGAAATAAAGTATAAAAGAGTTTATAGCCTATGTATACTTTTCTCGGTTGGAGGGGGGAACTTCAATACTATATAAGCAATGGGCGTGAGATACAACCAAGGCCATAATGACCAGACTACATAGGAACAGCTGACCAGACTGAATGCAACTAACCAGACTGCAAGCAAACACACAAGGCTTACCTAGACCTGCCCACACTATTTAAACCTAATTCTACAGCTTACACAGACATATGATGTGCACAAAAAAGTGTGTATGTGAAACCCGAGGACAACAGGAGGGTTAAAAGGCACATAAAACAATACAAATACATAAAGAAATAAATACACACAGCAATGACAATAAAAAGAACCATACAATCATACACAATGAGATGGCGCTGCCTGGTGGTTCAACACTATATTTTAAGGGCGTCACGATCGTTAAAAAGAAACTGAACTTTGACAGCCCCCCTAGTTATAAGCAATTTTGTTCAGGCAATTTTGCTTCATAGAGACAAGCCACATAATTTAAAATTAAAGTAAAACATTTCCCCAGCAAATGCAATAAAACTAGAGTTTCAAGACTGTCGAGGACATCAAAAAAAAAAAAAACGGATTAAACTACTATAACATCTAGAGCTCATGGTTCCAAAACACATTGAGCTTGTTGGAATGCCCCAAGAAAGCACTAGGTTCTGACAATTACGACAAACTAAACAGAATCTGTATTGCTTCTGGGATTAGCATGCTTCACTAGTATTGCATAAATGTGGACACTGCCTTAACGATCTGCCACTCACTAATAATGCTTACAAATGTAAATATACTATTTGAAGATCAACAGTGCCACCTGGTGGAGCAATACATGGTGTTATTAGTTGACATTTGTGACAGACCATGTCAAAGTAACATTTAGTTCCATTTACCTGTGCTCTTGTCCCACTCCAGCTACCAAAAATTTGCCAGAGCTTGAAAACTTCAGGCTGTTTACAAACCCGGCCTGGGTAAACGAGAGAAAAGAGAGACAAAACTCTATTAACCCTCTTGATGTGCTCTGGGTAAAAATGACCCAAATCACTAGCTCTTTGTGGCAGATAGAAGGCGCTAAACCTAATTCTACAGTTTATACAGACATGATGTCCACTTCTGGCACAACATGGTGTGATTTTGAAACCCGAGGACAACAGGAGGTATAAAAAGGCACAAAAAAAAACACAACACAAATACATAAATAATAATGAATAAAAAAATAAAAAAATAAAGAAAATACACTCAGCAATGCCAATAAAAAAAACTAAAAGCAGATGGCACTGCCAAGTGGCCAAATATAAGATTTTTTTAAAGACATCACGAGGGTTAAACAGATATGTGAGTCACTCTGGAAGGCCACAAAACTAAGCTGCATAGCATAATAGCAATATTAATTTTTATCAGGATCGGTTTGTCCATTACAAAATAATCAATTTTGATTAGCTAACAACAGGTGCCAATGGAACACAGGAGCTACTGAAAATGGCTGTATGCCTATGTAGTCCATATAAAACAAAGAAAATCAGCCTTTTCCAGCAACAATAGTTATTTACAATTACTATAACAGGAACACTGTATTTCTCATCAGATGATATTTTAATGGACAAAAAAATAATAATCCCCCCCCCCCCAAAAAAAATAAGAACAGTGCAATGACCCAAAACCTTTGGACAGTAGTGGAAAATGAAGAAATCAGCTTGAGAGGACCAAGAAGCCAATTAAAGGAGCAGTTTTGAACGTACCACAGGGATGCTGAACAGAGGCTCCAAGGAACGGAAGCCCTGAGCACAGCTCCACAGCTGGATCTTGGAGTTGTGGGAACCTGCAGAGATGACAACACTGTTCACTCACTGGAACAGCAAAGAGTCTTGTGCTGTCTACGGAGGCTGAAGTTCACCTTTTACATCCATCTTTGATCACTACGGTTACAGAATAATGTTTTGAGAATGTTCCATCAGTACAAGATATGTTGACAGGCCTTGCTGCCACTAATAACTGGCACATTGTGCGATGCATGAAAAACGGCACCCTGTCTTTTATGCATGCACAAGCATATTGCTCAAACCAATTACACTGTCAGTTATTGCATCATGTTTTCATTTAGCTATTTATACGATTTACATACTTTTAACTTAGGACTGGGGATTTAAGATGGTTAGTTTTATGAATATCACTATGCATGTAATTACATTTGTTTCAAGACAGACAAATGAAGTGTGATCAGACACATGAAGAAACAGTGACTGACATGCTAAATGTATAAAACAAGTTGTCTACACCGTGTCATTTAAGCTCCCCCTATATGGAGGTAATTAGACACCTAATTTAGCACACAGATAAATACATAACACAAGTTTGTTTAACATTACAAATGACATCATCCTAACATGTTGTCATATGTCATATCCCCATCTGTCCACTCCCCATCTCAAGGCACACATTAGCCTCTTAAGCCAGCTTCTCCCTTCAGCATAAGGACGTATGCTATGCATGCATGTGGGTGATGACTCTCACAGCCTAAGGCACCTGAGGCGATTGTATCCGAGTTCTGAAGTGCTGCCACTGATGAGACCCAATGAGGCTGCTCCAACCCTGCTTCGCCATAGCAACCGTGGGCCTGTTTAACTGTGCACAGTGGCTTTTTCTTTTTAACACCCCAAACAGACACAGAGCTGTGGAAAGGGCAAGAGACAAAAAAACAAGAAAGTAATCCCAGGGCTGTCCAATTCAACTGATACAACACTAAAATGTTCCTGAAAAAATATCCCAGCATGTCTTACCCATCATCAGCTCCCGTTATCATATGCTCCTCATTGATGAGCTGTATACAGTCAATTGACCCGCTGAAAGCAAATCAGGTTTGAAGGTCACTACATTATTACAGCACTTGCATAAAGTCTGGGACATCTCAGACTTTATGATCTCAATTCAAAAGCAATAATATCGGGATTCTCGTTTTAGATAGAATTGTGCAGCCCTACTAGACAGAAGAGGCATTTTGATTGAATATAGTCTTGTATGTGGCAATGCTAACAGCCAATTAAAATCTATGAGTCCACGTCCTGATAGTGCTGACAGACAGACAGACTTACACGTGGCCGTGGAAGACCAGCTGAGAGGCCTCTGTGATCTTCCACACCCTCACCGTGTGGTCCCGCCCCCCCGCCGTCACACAGCGCTCCCGGCTCAGGCTGTCAAGGCCGGTGATCACGTCCTGGTGGCCGAAGCTACGCGCACGCACACACACACAACGTCACACAGGCTGGCACGAAGTGCAGGACAAGGCAGGCAGATACACACACACTCACAGGGTCTCCACGTAGGAGTTCTCGTCCACGTTCCAAACCTTGACAGAGCGGTCGTGAGAAGCGCTGTACAGGTCGTGGCTTCCCTTCCTGAAGGACAGGCCCTGCAACACAAACACCCCTGGCTGTCACCGGAAGGCCTCCACGCCAGGCTGCATGCTTGCACACACACTCCACTCACATCTGCCTGACTCCCCAGTGTCTCTTCAGGATGGATGGGTCGCTCTTAGCTAGACATGCAGCTTATTGCCAGCCAGCAGAACATTTACAATGTGGGCCTGTGAAGTGCTTGAGACTGATCATTTACAACCAGGTCATTCAGCACACTTTGATCCAAAGTGACTTACAGTGAACACAGATACATGGATCAAGGAGCAGGTAGGGGTTAGGCATCTTGCTCAAGGATGCTTACAAGGGAGACAGGGCCTCATGGGGATTGAACCAACAACCCACCGATTGGCTGGGAGTCAATCGGTGGGTTCCAAGGAAACTTCACCAATCACCTACACCACAGCTGCCTGACCCAGTATTAAAAGACCAGTCATGAGTAGAGCTTACCAATACTAATAAAAGACCAGCCATGAGTCAAGCATACCAATACTAATAAAAGACCAGTCATGAATGGAGCTTACCGATACAGGGCCTCTGTGTCCTGTGAATTTGTATAAGCGTGCACACGTCGCTGGTTCCCAAATCATGATCAGTTTATTCATGTCCCCAGTAGCCTTGAGAGGTTGACAGAACATTGACAAGATTAGAAGTTGGTGGTTAAAATACACAGCGTATTTAAAAATGTGCATTATAAGAAACATGCTGTGTAACACATCAGACTTGATTGCAGATGTGACTCACCAGTTACTTACCAGGTACAGGCAGTCTGATGATATGGCCATACAGAGGACCAGAGCAGTGTGCCCCACATGTCGATCCTCTGTACCTTTCCTTCCTCCAGCTATTTTGTGAAGTTTCTTACCAGTGTCAACGTCCCCTGTAAATATATATGTATGTATGTATGCAAGTACATAGTTGTACACTCAGGTAACTGAACAAGCATTTCCAATTGGTTTGAAGCCTCCACAGACCAATATGAAAATTTCTGAGCATACTAACATTTAATAATAGAGCAGTCCTTAGCAGCAGAGAAGATGCACTTGTCATCTGGGGTAATGACCAGACAGGTCACTGACAGTTTGTGTCCTCTCAGCAAGCGGATCTCAGAAGCATCTGGTGGCAGTAGCTATAAACCAAACATGCAAAGTAATCAAATGCATTCCAGACTTATTCTTGCTAACTAAGATGGTAATGGTAAAATTGGTGGATTATTACATGATAAACTTACATCTTTGGCAATGGGTCGCTGAAGCCTTCCTTTCTGTTCAAGCTGAGGGAATTAAGTGTAGAGTGTTACCAGCATAGACACACATTGAAAATATGAAGAAGAAAAAGAAGACTTTCTTACAACTTCATCTTGAAGCCTTCCATCAATCAATTCGGTCTCAAATGATTCTTCTTCTGCTTTATTTTCTTCTATTAAAATAAATAAAAAACACCACCACAATAATAATGCATAATGCATATGTATAAAATGTCTTTCAGCAAATAGTTCAGATTTTGCATGGCTTTTGACATCAAAATCCCATCATTTGATAGGGGGTCAGGGTGAGCAGTGGCTGTTAAAAATGGTCATAATACATGCTATTCCACATAATCTATGCGGTATTTTCACCTAAGCATGTCAAATACATTGCATTGAGACCTCAAGGAACTGTGTCAACATGTGGAAAGGGGCACGGAATGTCCACTTTCAATTAATGGCACAGGCTTAACCCTCGTAATGTCCTCTGGGTCAAACTGACCCAAATCATTAGCGCTTTGTGGCAGATAAAAGGCGCTAAACCTAATTCTACAGCTTACACACACATATGATGTGCACTGCTGGCACAACAA
>JAODUG010063996.1:0-14155 GCA_027564795.1 Aphredoderus sayanus
AAACCAAATTATCACTACGTTTACAATCAAAACTTCCCTCCTACGATTGTATGCTGCGCGGTATTCATTCTTCATCACTGCATAAATATGAAATGCTTTGGTGGATATTTCGGTCTCTTCAAAGGTTTGGCATTCCACAATACACTAAACCACAATCACAGGTTTGACTGTTTATAACGTGTCAAGCGAGTAAAACGTGTAAACCCCGAGGGTGATTGTGGCTGAAAGTGATAGCAGTCGTTTAACATTTCTAATAAGGTTTTGGCAAATAGTCAAATATGCAACATTCATGTGTGCTACGGGCTTACAAAAGGGCACAGGGAGGGGTGAGGGTGGGAAATGCAGCGTGCAGATGGGTCTGTCTTGGAAGGTTTAAATCCAAGAGCCTCCATAAAACTCCAGGCTTGTCAAGCCGTCTGGGATTTTTCCTTTTAATTACTTTACAACTGTCTAACAACAATCACCCCATCGCCTTGCTAAAACACCCGTTTGTTGTTTCATATAGCACAGGAGGCTGTTGGGTCGTCGAACAGTTTCAGAATAGCCACGAACCTGCATGCACACATTTTCACTAGTGATTAAAATGCACTAAACACAACATTATATGCGATATTCTCTTTATTGTTTTCATAAGGAATGTCAAATTCCTAAAAACGTAAATCAAAACTAAAACTAAAACAATGCACCTGTTTTCGGGTACGGGCTACAGTTATTATCCAATATAATTTAATTTAATAATGGATGCCTTTGTCGAGCCTATAAAATCAGTGTTTTGCTGCTGTTGTCATCTTGCCAGCAGGGGGCAGCAGCGATTTGTCTGAAGAACAATAAAAGAAGGTACTCACTGTTGGGGGCCACTCCCTAATATTGAATCTCTGTAATACGTATACAATATTCACAAACTACTTAGCCTATTTTTGTTACACTGGTTCATTAAAGAAAATTAACTTTTATGGACCCTACTTAGTAGTGTTATGTTTGATAGGCGTTCTTGCATGTAAAATAAAGACCGGAATATAAACAATGAACAGTTATGAAATTGTAATCATATTCTGTATTAATGTAGGGGGAAAGCATTTATAGGCCTAGTAACCACAACGTAGCCTAAAACACCTACGAGGGCGTGCACTATAGAGAATCTCCCGTTGTCCTGGAAAATGACAGAACCCCTTTGAGTTCGAGTTTATATGAAAACTTGCTACTATAAAAACAAAGAGAACAAACATTCCCTGTATACATCCATATTTCCCTCTAGGGGGTCTAGCCAACACACTGCTACTGTTTCACGGAATATCTAATGCACATTAAATTGTTGGAAGAAATCCAGTCTAGCATTGGTGACAGTTTTCGCCAACATAAGTTGGTTTTGCTGTGAAATAGATCGTTACAATGTTTTTAATTAGCCAAATCGTAGACTTAATCGTAGACTACATGTCAGCCTATACGATGCTTAATGTTCCAAAGCAATAGGATAATAGCCAAAACAGGCCCTAAATAGGATAATTTAGACTTATGTACAGGCCTACTCAGCCTTAAAAATCGCATGATTACATTTTAGCACTGATAATATGATGTCAACAGATACAATCTATCCATACAAAACTTTAAAAAAAGATACTCGACAAAAAGAGTTTAGCTCATCACGGGACTCTTTTATATAGCACATGTTTTACAGTAAGCCTAATTGGTGTGGACGTACACATTGCTTTGTTCACACCACTACACGTTGTCAAATATGGTGGGAGGTGTTGTGTCTGAGACCTTTGAAGAGTTGTATTGCTCTGTGCATCTTGAGCCTCAGAGGTTAAAACGAGTGAATAATGTAGGCAATTAAGTTTACATTATTTCATAATGATTCTCTTCAGATTTTGAGTCAGATATTGATTTCTATTTTGATTTATTAACAGGTTGTTTTATTAGACAGTGATTAAGATCCTTGAGCAGTTTAAGGAAACTTAGATATTGACAAAATTGACATTAACTTCAATGAAAGAATATGCAGTTTTTCAACATATCAACAAAATAGACCTTTATTTATTCTATATGGAGTTTATAGCGCATACATAGCATACATAGGTTCACACAGACAAAGACAGACACAATTCCGCATCAAAGTAGCCTTGTCCGTGGTTGAATCTCAACTTCCAGGTCATGTTAGCCTTCAAGAGCTTCAGGCAAACACTCTACCTCCCATCCCCCACACAAACACCGTGGTTCCCTGTCTGCTGTGTGTGGTGTAATGTGTTGTGAGACATACAGTAGGCCTATACACTTATAGGCTCCATGTATTGTCTGGTTAATGTCTATATGCGCCAAATTCTTAGTCGGAAACAGATCCATCGTGGATTAGGCTATACTCTCAGATTTAGCGTTCAACAAATAGGGCCTATATTCAAGATATTATTTACTTGAACATTGTGATGTTCAAGTGATTAACATTGTGATGTTCAACAACGAACATTGTGATGTTCAAGTAAATAATATCTTATTTATATATGAGTCCCCTAAAACATACCGTTTATCTGCCTATGTGTAATTCGATTTTCATTCAAATTAATAGTCTGAATCTATAATTATTCCCCACAGATCACGTTTAACGTGCAGCTCTCCTAACACGTCTAATCTATATAGCCTGTTTTTGTAGAGGGTGGGGGGGCATAGAGAAATGTATTACATTTTGCCTAATTCTTTTGAGAAACTGGCACACAGACACATATATGCTTTAATTTTTCATTTTCAGAGGTGAAGATATATATATAAATATATAAAAATGTATAAATGTTTCATGAAAAACAACATACCGGTAGGCTTGCCTATTATCAAAATGTCGTCCTACACTGGCAGATATAAAGGCATCGATCATCTTCCAGTGGGTTGTTTTTGTACAAATGAATAATAATAACTAATAATAAAAATAGCTCAGTAGCCTACAGTAACGTTAGGCTATATGGTTTTCCCCCTGAATGACAGTTCATCGAGAAAAAAACACACACAAAAAAATCCAACAGTGAGCAGTATTGTGCTGCTATATTCCAGATGTCCGATATTAACAGACGGCAGACGGCTTATAGCTGCCTACCCACGCACTTTCTCTGCTTTAATTCGTTACACCAAAATGTGCCAAACGCATTCCTAAACCGGGAAAACAACCAGCAGAACATTTTAATAATTGAAATTGTGTTTTTCACGCTTGTGTGTATATATATTTTGAAGTAGGCCAATTTAAAATTAATTATTATAGGCAGTACAGCCTTTATTCATTGTTGTCTTCATAGCAAGTAATATAGCCTCCCAATATGCACTTCAAACATATAAGTCTATCTTGTTACAATGTGCACGAATAACAAAACATATCTTTCGTTAGTCGTTCATGGGCTACATGCTCTAGACTACAATATGGACAGTAGCCTAGCCTTTCGTGTAGGACAGGTTGGCTCACTCTGAATAAAGACGCTTAAATATGACTATACTATATACGTATGAATACCTACATTATGTTTAAAATATTGATTGACATTTTTTACCTTTTACCTTTATCATGTATACATGATAAAGGTAAAGGCCTAGTTTTAACACATGTTTAATTCAAATTACATAAATAGTCAAACTATGGAGGCAATATATTTAAAATGTAAATAGCTAGTAAGCTTGAACATTTTGATACACCACAAAACGACGACTTTAGCTAAATCACTGAAGGTATAGCCGTAGGACTGAATGGGATATCTGCAAAATGCCAGCACCCACTCACCTCAGCAAACAATAAGCTCAAGACGTCGCTTCTATAGCCTATACTACTAACCAAGTAGGCTACATTCCAATCCTCTCTGGTGTTTTCTGCGTCAATATTGTCCTTTGATTATCGAAAAAAACAGTAGAGTGTCGCATCGATGCAATAACGAATGCATCATTATGAAACGAATCAAACGAAACTGTTACAAATTACAAAAGCAACACAAAGACATTTCCTAAACGAAAATTCTTCTTAAGCGAAAACTTCTCCTCTTCCTGGCCATATATGATCTAAGTGAGTGTTAGATGGTTTAAATGTGTTCTTAGGGCACGGAGCTGTCAGACCTTTTGGTGAGCAAGATTGATCACGGGTAGTGAGCTAGCTCTTTGTTTAGAGTATAAGCAATAAACGACCAGAGCTCCTTATCCCTTCTCTTTAACAGAGTGGCACATCCTTTCTATATTTATAGTTAGAGAGCATATCATGCTAAACATGTTCGTTCTATATAATAGAAATTAAATGGAATATGGTGCTGTGAATAAACTTCAAAATTACGTTATGACGACATTTTATCTAACACATCTTATTGTGGCAGGCCTAATCATATAATCAGATAAAGTCTATCTATCTATCTATCTATCTATCTATCTATCTATCTATCTATCTATCTATCTATCTATCTATATCTTTATCATATAAGATAAGTAGGTCTATGTAATACAAATAATCTGAATACAAATTAGACTTCATTTTTGCACTGTAAGACTTTCAAGAAGTCGAAAGATTAACGACTGAGCTAAAAAGTACTCTGGGCGTCGTTATCAGACATAAATGCTGTTGCTGAAATGATTTGTGGCTTGTCACGCTTGTAATTAATGCGCTAAGTTGCGCGCGCAACCCCTAGTACACACTAAGCACGCATAACACACTGTTTGTACACACTTATATGTCACAGTTAAACCGGGCTGCATCTGGGGGCAGTAGTGAACAAACTCACCAATATGTGTAAATAAAAAGAAGCCCCTACCCCCGGAATGAGGCGTTACCCCTCCGAGTTTCTCGATCAATCACAGAGGACAGTGGCTTCTTTTGATAAAACCCCAAATTGTCATTGGGCAGATGTAATCATGTGACAAGCAACACGGTCTAATTCCAACCATATCCTCATGAAAGCAATAGTTTATGGCATAGAGGTCTCCATACGACTATATTCAGTTTAGGAGTTTATAAACATAGACGTGATCTGTGAATATTTATATGCTCTTCCAATACCTTTTAAACAGTGAAACTGAAGACAGGAGGTGGAGATGAATTACGAATTTGAGCGAGAAAGTGGTTTTATCAACAGTCAGCCGTCGCTTGCTGAGTGCCTGACATCTCTTCCCCCTGTCGCTGATGCATTTCAAAGTTCATCAATCAAGAGCTCGACGCTTTCACCGTCGACACCGATTCCTCCTCCTTTTGAGCAGACCATTCCCAGCCTGAACCCGGGAAGCCACCCACGCCACAGCCGATCAAAACAGTCTTTGAATGGCTGTAGCCCGCTGCAAACTGCGTCCCTACCACCGGAGTACCCATGGATGAAGGAGAAGAAAACTGTCAAGAAACACCAGACTGCAGTGACATCTAATGACTCTTCGCCGCTCTGCTACTCCCCCCAAGGCAAGACATGATTAATAACCTCCTTCTACGGTTCTTTGGTGTCCATTGGCCAGGGATTCACTATTACTTACAGCTATGTGTTTGAGATTGTATCCTATAGGCCCAGACACTCGTTTCAGTACTACTACCAAGATTTTGATTTAGGAAATCTTAATGTCATCAAGTAATGTGCTGACTTGTGATGCATTGTAAGAATGTTAATATTTGACAGTAATGGAGAGTGATATATTATTCCTACACAGGCCAGCAGCTGGCATGTTCATTAATCTTCATCCGGCCCTGTCCAGGCAGAGCCATCATATTCTTCCTGGTGGCCCATAAATCTTCTTAGTTCAGTTGCTGGTGTCCACAAACGAGTTTTGTATTACTCGGCCTACTTCCCCCCCACAACTATGTTATTATATTTTTATTATAAACAGCGTATATTTTATAAAACAAAAAACAACAACAACAACAACAACATTTTTTAATCATTTTTTATTTCAGGTTCACCAGATATCCCAGAAAGTGGAGGTGGGACATCCAGAAGGTTGCGGACGGCTTATACCAACACTCAACTTCTAGAGCTGGAAAAGGAGTTTCATTTTAACAAATATTTGTGCCGACCGAGGAGAGTGGAAATAGCAGCTCTGCTGGATTTAACAGAGAGACAGGTTAAAGTGTGGTTCCAGAACAGGAGGATGAAGCACAAACGGCAGACCCATTGCAAGGAGAACCGTGACACAGAAGGAAAGTACACGTGTTTAGACGACGGTGCTGTGGATGAGTTTGAGCAGGCCGAACAGAATAGCGTGTCCGGGGCGCTTCTGAAGAGGGAGAAGTATTTTCACCGAAATACCTTAACTTCACAACAGTCTCCGAATGGAAACAATGGAGATTCCCAAAGCTCAACTGTTTCGCTTTCAAACACCAATGACAAAAATCTGAAACATTTTCTAGCCCCATCACCCGTCGGCCCTGAGTGCGTGTCAACAATAGGCCAAGACTGTGCATCTGGTGGCAGCAGTGATCATTCCCCGACCCTGGATATCTCTCTGCAGGATTTCCAAGTGTTTTCATCGCCTTGTTTCTCTCCGAGTTTGTCAGACTCTATAGACAGTCCCATGCAAATATCAAACGACAGTTTTGACATTTTCTCAGAGACGCTCACAACTATAGATTTGCAAAACTTGAGTTATTAATTACTGAAAGAAGGGTTTTAAAGACTTCTACATATTCATAGTCAGTTTTAGGGTGGACTGTTTCTTTAGATCTCGCATAAGGTAAGTTCAAACAAAATGTAGTCTGAAGCCTGTTTATTCTATTAGGCAAAAGTAAGATTATTTTTGTATGAATTTGGAGTAGACCTACATATTACCATAATATTTTCATGAAATAAAATTTTAATTGATTTTAATCATTTGCTTAATTCTATTGTCATATGTGTAAAGTGTGGTAAGGCTACACATTAGAAATTAGCCGAAGGGTGAACAGTTGGCCAATAACAGAATGTGTTTATAGCGCTAATAGGACTATTGTACACTTTCAATATTTATGGGAATATATAATATATTATTAAACCATTACACTTCAAACCAACACTATTAAACTAATAAATGCACAATATAATAGCGATATTTACTTATCATGATTGCTGAAACAGGATAAATTCAATCTTCTCAAATATAGTTTTACATGTCACCAATACCTAAATGCCTAAATACACATTTAATAGAAGTGGACATGGCCTACATGTAATTTATAACGGTGATAGTCGTAAAGCAGATGTAGAAGACGGATGTATTAGAGGATAAACATTTGGCGCTGCCTTTTGTTTTTTTAGTTCCTCTTCATTAAAATATAAGTAATTTAAGAGATTAATTGCCTCGGTCCATGTTCGTGTATAGGCCTAAATAAGAAATCTTGCTTTGGGAATTGCCTGCTATGAGTTCCAGGCCAAAACCTATGACTTTGTTGGCGTTCTACAATTAAATTTTATTGCCTATAAAACTCACAGCACTGAAAGAGCTTGTTTATAGCCTGGCCCGCGATGTAATTCAATCCCTTTGCATTTAGAATCGCGCCCTTGCGCCTTTGCATTCTCAAGAAAGTCTTTATTAAAACATTTATAAGAATCATTCAGTGGTGTCTACAGAGACTTTCAAACTTGCTGTAGGCTATGATTTGTTTTTACCCTTCATTGATGTAGCCATATGACCACCAACGAAAATGTGTAAAATGTAGTTATTTGTATATATTGATATATGCCTATAGTAAATGCATATATAATTTAAATTACTAAATACATTTACTCAAATTTCTTATGCCAAATTTGCACACGGAACGGAATACATATTTGGTAACGCTGACATTGCCTTATGACCGCGGGGATAAATACACGATTTGCCATGCCGTAATATATGGGTTATTCTTCAAAATATTCACACCTATATAAAGTCATTAAAATTAAATATCTATAGAAGATGTGATAAATAATACATATAAAATGTATGGCAAATATGCAAAGCTAACCTTAAGGAAAATACAGTGTTTATTTCATGATTTCACATAGATTAATTGATAACATTACTGATTTTGTATGTCACAATTATCACTATTAAAAATGTATTGCTCATAAAGTACTATGCCAGCTGGGATGTGCTATCTGTCCACGGCTTACTGTAAGCAGTTTGGAAACATCATAGTAATCCCTGTGAACCACAAGGCAGCAAGTTAGTATGGCTAATTGTTTGTTTGTTGCCACTGTCTCAACTGCAGGATACTATAATTTCTTTGTAGAATCAACTCTTAAATGTTATTTCCTGCTGTGTTAAATTCTATTAATTCTTTAAATGCATGGCTCTATCTTGTACTTTATACACATGTAGGTCATTTGCTAAAAGCTTTGTTTAGTTACAGTTTATTCTTTGTGAGAATAAAGATTAAGTTAGCTGCAATCTTTTAAATAGGAGTGATTTTTAGAAGGTTCAGCAGGTGCTCTTACTTTCTTCAACTGAACATTGGTTCAGTTTATCTGAACACATGGCTTGTTGGATTAATGGTGTTACTGTGATTGTGATTTCCCAAACCTGCAGGAATATGAGAAAGGGGTTTGCAATGGTGCCAGTGAGAGATGTTTTAGATCTGACAGGAAAATAGATGAGGCATATTGGTACTTTGCTTTTGTGGGAAATTAGATACAACACTTTTCCTTCCGCACACACACACTTACACACACAAAAAGGTCAAAAGTCAAGCTGCCTCTCATATCTTCCTCTGAAAGCAGGGTGGAAGTGCTGGTTGCAGGGTTTTGGGGGAAAAGGGGGTTGGCAAAGTTATTTTACCTCAAAACATCCTCAGTTATGCAGAGAACAATCTGCATAGAGAGAATATAAAAAGAAGAATGTAGCCTATTACAAATTATTTGTAATGCTCTTGTGTCAGATGTATTTATTTTTTATTTGTGAGACCATTAAATCTTTATCCATAAGGATCCTATAGGCGGTCATGTTATTTTACGTGGGATGACACACTCAAAGTGAAGCTTTTCTTAAGGCCTATAGCTTGGAGCTCATCGTCCACAAAGCACCGGCATATGCCCCCCACCTGCGATGGAAGAAGCCCTTCACACAACTACCCAAGACATGGAGTGAAACCTCTGTCCCACTTATGTATTTCCAAACAATGAGTGACACAGTTCACAACTCACTCTTTTAACTAGAATTGTGTGATACTGTTTGTCATAAAATAACTAATGCATGGATGACACCACACTGAAAAACAAGACATCAGATCCAGAGTAATCATTTTCTAGAAAGGTTCAAACAAACTTTTCTATTTTTTTCTATTTACTAGAATTGTTTTCTACTTTGTTGGGTGAGGGATGCGCACAGATTGGCTCAGAATCAAAAAGAAGATTGTAGCCTACATAAATAATAAAATGGGAAATTGTCTATTTTTGGCTATGTCACAATCTGGTCAGATCCTTGTTTTGTAAACGAATGCAATAAGTATAGAATCGTTCAGAATAAAAACATAGCGTACCATAACCTTTAGCAGCATTAACCTAAACGACCGACAGGTGGACACATCGATCAATTTTGATGAAATCTGTGGGGATGGTCTGGGTCAGTCAATAGTAAGTACATGTGCAACTTCCGTAGCCTATATCTTTAACAATCACCATTGCTTCCGTGTATCCTGCTATATTCGCTCTGTTGAACCGTTGACTGGGGATTGTGTCTGTTTACATCGTTAACTATGCGTGCCATTCCGGAGGAGTTAACGGCGCTTATTTCAGGTAGCCAACATAACGTTTAAAAGTCTACTTTGTAAGTGTAGGCTGTCATTAAAGAGTCCATAGCGTTATTCATATGGCGATACTTTCTAAAGACCGCTTTGTTAAAGAGGAACAAGCACTTACGGACTTAGTACCGAGTACTGTTTTTTTCTTTTCAGCCAGCATGCATTTTTGCAACTCAACACGACCACCAACGGTTATTAGTTTCATATGACAGTTAACTATAGTCTACAATATGTAAACCCTTTATTTGTTTACCTTTTGCAAGATCTAGAAACGTTCCTATCTGATGGTTTAAAAGGTGACAATCTGAGCAAGAAGGCTAAAGAGAAGAGGGACGCCTTAATAAAACGAATTAAAGAGGTTAAGTTGGGGTAGGCTATTCTGTATGTTTTATATATTACAAAACACAAGTTTGTTTAATGAATAAAAACATCAAGACAACAAAGCTTTCATGAAAACCTGCAGCTGGTGTGAAAATATAATGCCCAATGTTTTTTCCTGAAACAGTTACCCACACGATTTCAAAGACAAAAGTGAGTATTCATCGTGTGTTTAACATTTCATTGTTGTAGGCAGTGTGTGTGTTTTAATACCCATACATTTCCAATCAAAACTGTACTATAGTTGGTAAGGTGTCAGATGAAGAGGATGAGGCTGACGATGGAGGATCGTTGCATTCTGAGAGGACCGACAAAGATGACGAGCCCGGCGAAGGTATAGGCTATACTGTTTACCGCAAAAGCGTAATGAATGCACACATTATCCTATTATCTGTAATAGGCAATCTCATAAATCATACTGATACTGATAGGTTTGAATTCAGAATATTTCGATGTCAAAATATTGATGATGATGATGATGATGATGATGATATACATGGCACCTAGTAGTAGTAATAATAATAATAATAATGATAATAATAATGATAATAATAATGATAATAATGATATTTATTTGTGCGTGTGAATGTAATCAGTACACACAACCTGCTGAATGTGTAGGTTATACTGTATGCATGCTGTGTGAATTATAGCTATAAAAGCCTATGTGGAAAAACAAGTTTTATAGGAGAACCTGGAACGGATAAATACACAAGCTTCAAATCCTCAGAAAGGGTCTTTTTCAGAGGCACAGTGAGGCTGACATTCCAGCTGTAGCTTGGCAACACACTTGGGAAGCAATTTGGGGTACAACTGCTGCCCCCACCAGGCCCACCACACCCCCCCCCCCCCCACCCCCCCACCCCTTCCTTTGACAGCAGGAACGTGCTTTATTTTCCCCAGTCACAGTCTAGAGACAGAGAATTACTGCAGTGGCTGTATACTTTGGGAGATTACATGCCTCTGTATACAGTAGCGTTAACCAGGCATGACCCCAACATTGGGAACTTATGTGTACGATTTTTTTAAATTGTATTTTTTGTAAAACATCAGGACTATCATTGCGAAATGGTGGTTTGGGGCATGGGGGTTTATAGCCTGTAACCAGCTGCCAGTTTTATGGCCACTCTTTCACACATAGCAACTTTGACACAGCAGTTGCACATTTGCATTGAAGTTGCACTCTGCACTGCAGTGATGTTTAGTGGAGCTATCAAGGTTTTAGCTATTCATTTTAATGAGTGCTGAACCTGTGCACAGCAATCAGTACAGTATATATGCCGATATTGGAATAATTCTGAAATATTTGGCAGTTGTGCTTTTTTGGTATTAAATGATAATAATTAGAACAGACATATCACACCCATGTGATATGTCTATTTATTGTCTTGTGATTTCAAGGGTCTCTATATGTTTCACCAGGAGGGCATCAGTCTCCGCCTGTGGCAGCCCAGGATTTGCAGTATGTGGTCAAGGCAGGGTACCTGGAGAAACGCAGGAAGGGTGGGTGCTGATGCAGATGAGGCTTCTAAAACACATGCCCTCACGATATTAACAAGCACAGATGCTTGAATGGGGCGTGCAATGAAAGGGGAGAGGTAGAGAGCAAGAGAGAAAGGGGAGGGGTAGATGTGTCAAGCACACAGACATGCACAAATGGGTGAAATCTATGATAGAATTTAAAGGATCTTTTTATTTATTTATTTATTTATATGTTTTCAAATTTTTATGATTTGAATGTTTTAAATTTTATGATAGAATTGCTACTATCCGTCATAAACACTTAAGAAATGCCTGTCCTCTCGCGTGTCTAACGCTACACTTCCATTCCGCAGATCCCAGCTTCTTTGGCACGGAGTGGCAGAAGAGATGGTGTGCGCTCAGCAGCCATACATTCTACTACTTCGGCAGTGACAAAGGTGCAGGCAGGAGTTGAATGTGGTTTAATTTATTACAGTTTACTGCAGTAAGTAACAGTGCAGTGCAGTCGCACACTGCCTTTTAATGAAATGCATATTTGAATCTTCACTCCTCAATGTGTGGCAGGAATTAGCCCTGTGGTCAAGGTGGGCTCATGGTGTCACATATTTTGCACGACGGTATCATATCACGGTGTCACATCATAACTGTGCAATGGTTGTACTATTACGGCAGTGCAAACAGTTGTGTTGAAAAACCTCAACTTAAAGCTGGCGAGGGAGTTTGGATTTCTAAGGGAGCTGTAACGCAATCAATGAGTGTACCTTTTAATTGGAAACCCACTTACTTCATGTATTCTTAGTTATGTTTTTAAACCTTCTTTGTTGTTGTTTTTATGTGAAAGACAAGCAGCAGAAGGGCGATTTTAGCATCGATGGATACACTGTCAAAATGAACAACACCTTGAGGAAAGATTCAAAGAAAGACTTTTGCTTTGAAATCTCAGCCTCTGACAAGCGAGTGTATACGGTGAGATAGTCTCTTCAAATATTTTTGAGTACTTAATTTGCTAAATGTAACCTCCCTATGAAAACCAAGTGTGTGTGCTCTTGCACTTCATTAAATCTTTATTTTTAAGAACCCATTCATTCATTTGACACTGCTTCCTTTGCAGCAGCTTGACTTGACATGCATATTTAAAAGGCTTAAATAGTGTTTCTAACATAGGCTCCAGCAAGTGGAACATTTTGCTATGCATAAATGTGGTGTTATTTACTTATGTAAATTAATATACAGTATGTGTAGCTGTATGTTTGGCTGACTGCAGGCTTTATTTCCCTCTTCTTTCACACAGTTTTGTGCATCATCTCAGAAAGAGGCAGAGGGATGGGTGAAACAGATCGACTTTGTTTTGAAAGGTTTGTGCAATTTCTGTTGTGAGGCAGAGATGTTGTCTTCACGTAGAACAAGCCATTCATAAGCAGTGCCTATACCATCTGTCCTCGTGACTTAACAGACATTTAGCATTTAGAAGTGGGTAACGGTTATGTATCTTCTTCAAGGGTGCTTGCGTACAACAATGGTGGCCAGCAGGTATAGCTGTACAGTAAATAAACCTTGCTCTCGGACCCTTCAAGGAAGCTATAGCAACAGACACTAGAATAGAACCAGACACTAGAACAGTGCCTACAGGTTTTAGTCTCCTTGCTTTAGTAGGAGTTATGGGTTCGAGCCCCCATTCAGGATGGACCCGGTTACACTTTCCAGAGCCAATTCCATTCAGGGAACAATCAACCAGACCACTAGACTAGTTTTGATCTTTGTCTATCTACAGCAATTATGTCTTAATTTTGTCTTGTGTATTTGTCTATGATGCACTGTAGTGCTACAGTGCACTGCTCCATCCCATGAGCATTTTGTGTGCATGTTGTTTTTATTATGTAGATATGACGGGCATTATCCCAGAAGAGGACTATGAGGAACAGTATGACGACATTGGCTCTCAGCCCATTGATGATGACATCTACGAAGTGCTACCAGGTCAGGAACGATGGCGTCATGATGCATGTTTTACCTCAGGAGCTGCCAACGTTGTCTCTGCTAACACACATTTCCTTGAAACCGATTGAATTCTATGTGAAAGCACATTTTCACCAGCTTGCATCATTTTGTAAGAACAAGTTAAAAGTAGTTGGGGCTTGTGATAGTGCATACATTGAGTACAGTCAGAAGAATGAAGAATGGGTAAAAACAAAAACCAAGTGATTTTTAAGTGGGTTAGGTTAATGCCCTCTATACTTACTACTCCTACTTGAGTTGGAGCAAAGGATGGCCCGGCCCCCATAGGTCTGGCCAGGGCACCCCTATTTGAATTTCCACCACATTTTGGTGGTGTCACTCAATTCTTTCCTTGTATTCGTGGTGATGTTGTTTCTATGAGAGCATGTGGCAGAGCGCTGCACAGGTCCGTGTTTGTAGACCGGTAGTATTTAAAGGTGAAGTCAGCGATTGTAAGATAATTCACTTTTTTGTAAAATACAGCGAATGTATACTGTACCCACTATCTGCTAGTGCTGTGTGTGCACTGAAAATGTAATCCGGTGTTTCTGCAGTGCAGACCGCTGCCTCACCCAACAATATCCTACCTTTAACACAGTTAACTGACGCACGCTGACCATA
>JAODUG010064007.1:7192-19281 GCA_027564795.1 Aphredoderus sayanus
TGTGTTTGTGTGTTTGTGTGCGATGCTGTGCTGCAGACTCTCGCACTTTGGCCATTTGAGGTCAGAGTGCAGGTTGTGAGTCACTGAGTCTTTATGGACCTATAGCATTCTCAGACAGGACCAAGCGGTCCTCTGCTCATTTAGCAGCTGAACAGACTTTCCAGTGTACTCCTGCAATGAGTGGCATTTGATCAGACGCTACCTCTGCACATACAGAAGGGAGGCATGGCAAAGGAGGGCACCCAACCACACACACACACACACACACACACAGCGTATGCTAGGCACAGAGTCCAGCAAGTTGTGACATGTGCGTTAACACAGTGGAGGGGAACAACACAGTTAGGCAGGAGGATCTATGGAGTAATGAACAGTGGTTCTCATCAAGGGGAGAAGGAAGATTCTCTGGGTCTTGATTTCTCTCATTTGAAAAGAAAGATAAAACAAATACGTTTTTGGTAGTTTTTCATCTCGTTTTATTATTTTGAGAAAATGTGCATCCCTCCCAAAATATATATATATTTTTATTTTATTTTTCTTCAAATTGTGTTGCTATATACAGTTTTGTTTTAGTGTTTAAACAGTGCATTTAGAAATACTGTATAAACTATTTTCTGCTATTATGTTGTGCATTTGGGTGGTCAAAAAAGGCTGAGAGCCGTGAGAGCCATGGTATAGAAGTCAGCACAGACTGGGGAGTCAGGCCAGATGAGAGCCTGGCCAATACAGCGGAAGGAAAGAGTTGGACATGTTAGGTTGTTTGTTGCAGGTGACAATCACCTCTTGCTTTTCCTCTTTTCCTTCACACTCTTGATGGCTAATTTAGTCTCTTTCTCTCTCTCTCTCTCTCTCTCTCTCTCTCACAGCACCCTTCCACTCTCCTATGTCTCTCAGGTTTAGGTATTTACCCCTGGGCTGCCTGTTGCTCCGAGATGCAAGGTGCACTTTTGTCCTCCTGTCAAAGCCTGTATTGGCCCCAGGCTTTGGTCAGGGAAGGCCCCGCATCACTCTATTGTCCCCACGCATTCCAATCAACGAAGGACACAAGAGAGAGGTAGGTAGGTGTGTGTGTGTGTGTGTGTGTGTGTGTGTGGAGTGACTGTAGAGAGCACAGATTGTCTCCCTCCTCTCCTCCTCCTCCTCCTCTCTTATATGTCCTGTCCCTGGAGGAGCTGGAAGGCAGGCAAATGCACCTGCCTGAAATCCACACCCCTGGGGCCAGACGCCTATCAGCCCCCCCCCCCTCGCCAAAGTTTGACAGAGTCGCCGCATGTGTCTCTCTCTCTCACGCATGCAGGCGCGCACACACACACACACACACACACCAGTGTCCCCTTACACCCCTTTGAATCGCTGGAGCAGGAGGATCAATAAGAAGATGCGGTAAAACTGTGGCGTCTGACAATAATGGGCTCCAAAGTAAATGGACTGCATGCCACTGCTGGCATCTGGAACACTGACTACTCGACAAACACCATAAACCATCAGCAACAAAACCCAATTTGTTCTTTTCCCAGGCATCATTACAACAACCTCATTCTGTATACAATATATTCTGACCCCTTATTTGGCTGGCTGGGGACTTGTGTGATACTCAGAGAGCACGATTTAACCCTCCCGCTGTGCTCTGGTCTCAAACACACTACCTTGGTGCGCCATCAGATGGCGCCAACCGTGACAAGTCAAATGTCCGCGCTTCTGCTGGCGCAACAAGGTAGTGTGTTGGGTAATTTTGACCCAGAGGACGGCGAGGAGACTAGCTAGGAGTACAGCTAACACTCACATTGCTTGAGATGCTTGCTAACCTCTAACTTATTTGAATGTACATGCTGACAGTTACTTCCTGCTGACCGTATTGCCACCCCCCAAAAAGAAAAGAGGTTATCAACCTCAAGGCTTTTCTCATTATAAAGGTTTAATAATAATAAAATAACCTTGGATTATGAACACATACTCTGCTTTGAGGGTGTGTGCGTTGGGGTTGTTACAGAGAGAAAGTGTGTGTGTGTGTGTGTGTGTAACTGGAGCCTCTAGTGCGAGTAGGGACAGGTGTGCCACCACCTGACCACACCCCCAGGCTACTCGGAGCCTCCTGTCCCCAACACCTGTCCCCTCCGTCTGTGCAAGGACCGTGTCTCCTTTCTGTCTCTCTCTCTCTCCTTCCCTCTCCCTCTTTCTCAGTCTTTGTGAAGGTATAGGCAGGTTGCTATGACGTCATGGGGTGAGGAGTAACACTGATGTGACCAGGTCTGTGCATTATGAGGGATAACTCCAATACATTCTAATGCAAAACAAACAAGGGATTAAGAGATTGAGACAACATGATGCAACAGGAAGAACATTATTTTACATTGAAAATAGGTGAAAGAATGTCATCCCGATCCCAAGTTTAAACAACACAGGAGAAAACAAGAGTTAAAACGTGAGCTAATATTATATTGTTCGAAGGATTCTTCTGCAGTCCAAACAGCTGTCCCTGTGAAACTCAAACTAAGCCACCACCTTGTCCACGTCTGTCCCTCCACTAACATGGTGTCATCTCCTGCCATGCAAACGTACCCTCTACAAGCTGTCAGAGAAACGCTCCAGACTATCATATCACGGGGGCAACAGATGGGAGTCTATCACAAAATACCATCTCCCTCAATGTCCAACAGTGGCAATATATACTTACATATATTGGTGTTGTGTGCATATGCATGTGGGTGTGTGTGTGTGCGTGCGTTAGTGCGTGTGTTTATGTTGCAGGGAAGAGAGAGGAGAAGAGGGGGAGAGGGAGCGGTCAGACAATCCTGAAGACCATTGTAAATTCCTCGCTGGCTCAACCAAAGACATTCTTCTCTGCTGTTTTTCTTTCTAATCTCTATGCTCAGATTACAGCTAGAGGGCCTGACCAGAGGAGCAAAAGAAAAAAACACATACACACACACACACACACACTCAGTTTGGAGACATGCTGTGGGGACATCACACCAATACTGATGCTACCAATGCAACAAATCCATCAACTCCATTCCTTTATTTGAATATGTTAGCACACACATTGAATGTGAGAAACACAGACACACACACTGAAATCATTACCTGAAGGCCGTTTGCTTGAGCCTTAGAGAAAATAACCCCCATGGAGGACTGCAGAGATCCTGCATGTAACACCCCAGTAAATTCATGCACACACACACACACACACACACAAACACACACACAAACACACAAACACACACACACACACACACACAGACGCTTGTCTGTTTAGATAAAGCCTTTACAGATGTGCTCACGTGGCTTTTATTGGAGCAATTTGGATCTGTTGAATTTAGAACTGTCAATCTGATCAGGACAATTTAGTAATAGCATGCTGATGTGATTTGTAACATGTACATAGCATGACATGTACACGTGTAATAGCATTGTTATAAACATGTAAAAAACAACTGACTATAAAAAGTCACATACCAATAGTTATGTTATGTTCTAGATATAATACAATATATTTAATGCAGGTGGTTAGGTTGCACTGGTTTAGTTACAAATGTCAACCTGTGGTATAAACGTTTACATTGGTACAAATTCAGCCTCCGTCAGTGAGAAACTACCTTTAGTTTGAGAGAAAACAGCCAAAGCCATTTGTCTGCTGTTTTACCGTGCTCTATCATCACCTCAGACCAGCTAGGGCAAATTACAAAATTATTTGTAAAGGTTGAAGACAATTCTCTGATGTATCAAACTGTCAGATTTTTTTTCTTTCTTTTTCAGTTGCATTTGAAAAATATAACTTTACTGTTGCATGCCTGACCACACTGATCATCTGACCAGCAGCATCCTTCCCCTCTCCCATCTGCTGTCATTCACACACCAGTTCCCATTTTCACTTCCTGATATTGCTCTACTTTTCCTCTCTGTTGATGTCCCAGGCAATGACAAAGCTTTTAGATATTTTGTTTAAACTTAAGTCAAGCTTTCATGGCTGTGCCGAGAGTGGCAGCAGCAAATTGTTCAGATTTCTTTGTTTTGTTATTCATTACTGCCTTCATACATGCTAATTTACTCCTCACAGACCAGTGTATCTCAATGTGACCTAGGCTAAAACTGCTTTTAGCCTAGGCCCGCCACAGAATGAATGTCTATATTAAAGTTTACATATGTGTAAACATGTCTATGTCTAGATAAATTTAGCATAGTAGTATCTAGTGATATACTGTAGTTATCTTAGCCCATGATTTTAGACTGTGACTAATGAATGCTCACACACAGACAGACACACAGACAGACAGACAGACACACACACACACACAGATCCCCAACAGCTGGGTAAATCTGGTTGCACATCATGGTGACAACAGACGCTAGACCTAGGGCTTACTGTGGGCCCAGTGAGGTGTCCCGTCAGGGGGCAGAGACCACCACCGCTCTCCCCAGGGTCCTGGAGCCTGGAGCTGGCCCTCAGATCAAGATGACCTCCGGAATAAAGTCACTTGGCATCATTAGGTGAGAAAACAATAGCTTGTGTTGTCACATTAAAGGTGGTAAGGTGGTTATAGTTTTGGATAGATAAAAACCTCATGGAATCTGCATGTATATATACTATAGTTAAGATTTTGTAATATCCTCTCTAACACTGGATAGCTTTCCTTTGAATACACCCCTTCACTCCTTTCTTTTGAGCCTTGGTGCTAAATAAGTAACACACAACTAATCAACCTCAGGATTGACACCTCACAACAAGGGAAAAGGGGGGTTGGGGTGTTTTTGTGCAGCCTGAAAGGCAGATAGGGTGTCCTAGTGAAGTAATTACCCTCCCACCGGCTTATCCTAAACCCCCTGTAGCGCGAGCCCCCACACCTCAACAGGTGTGGGGAGAGAGAGTAGAGAACCGCGAATGATAAAAAGAAAGAAAAAAGAGAGCACAAGCACCTGTTTTGGCCTTCCTTTTGCCAGCCCAGGCTTGCACCGCCCCACCCAAAACAACACACTTACCTCTCATTGCCTGCTCAGCTATGTGAGCCTGCACTAGTCAACCTTCAGGGCTTATGTAAGCCCAGAATTGGCACCATTCAATGTCGGCAATGACAGACCAGTTAAGGCAGTGAAATAACACATACGGATGTTTTAATTTTGCACTTTAGTGTCATTCCTCTATTGGTCTAGGAAGAATAACATTCCCACAGTCCACCTCAAAGAATCAACATTAACATATTGCTTGTATGCTGTCTGCATTCTCCTCTATTTAATGCCTTCACTCCATATCTAACAACACACACCCACACAGTAACAGTATGTCTGCAGGCTCATTACAGTCCTGGTGGGGGGTAAGGTGGGGGTTGGGGGGGCATCAAAGTGGCAGGATTTCTGCAGATTCAACCAGCAAGCCTACCATGGGGGTCTGGAGCCGCAACGTCTCGCCCCCTAATGAGAGGCCGTGACACACAGGCACACAGTGTGACCCCTCAGGACCAGCTGGAAAAGAGAGGCAAACATGCCTGGCCTGGCCCCCTTGTCTCCTCCCCACCTTCACCCGTAAAGTCATGGCTCACCAGACATTCCACACACATTGCAGCAGCCAAAACACCTACAGTCCACATACGCCCAGTAGTGTCACGGCTTGAACCCCTCCCCATCACACCTTCACCCACCGGGGGCGGGGGGGGGAGAGAGAGAGAGAGAGAGAGAGAGAGAGAGAGAGAAATTGTGTTCTTGCGGTATATGACGTGAAATGGGGCAGGTGGGGCATTTCATTCTCTTTCACTCTAATTCCACCAGCTTCCCTCAGAGTAACAGGAATCATGTATTGACTGTATGGATAACAATTAGGATCACTGGACCAATCAGATATGAGAGAAAGGAGGGGACAAAAACCGAAAACAAACAGCTGTCAATCACATACGTACACATCCATCAATCAGTGTGCAGCTGCATGTTGAGGAAAAGGAAGACGGCGGTGGTGGTTGTGTGGGTGTGTGTGGGGAGGGGAGGAAGAGTGGAATAGTGGCCTGCCAGAAAGGCAAGTGCAGCAGGAGGGTGAATGTGGAGCACAGGGTCGAGAGAAGGCACCTTGCAACAGCTGGTCTCCATTATCCCTGGAGGGGCTGGTGAGTGTGTGTGTGTGAGTGAGAGAGAGGTTGAGGCATGACGGGGGAGGTGGGGGGGGCTGAGAACCCTGGCGCCAGGAGGGGAGCAAGAGGTCAGAGAGGATGAAGATTATAAAAATACTAGGCAGTTGGCCTTGGTGCTGCCAGTGCACACTGGTGGATGTGGTCTGAATCAGTGCCACAGGATGTGATCCACTGTGTGTGTGTGTGTAAGCAACACATTAGGGAGGTGCGTTTCTGCGTACATCCTGTGAGATAACCTTCCTGTCTTTAACAGCAGCTCATCCCCAGGCTATATAAATCAGTGGTGTATACTGCTAAATAAGATGCAGGGGTGATACAATTACTAGGATTAAGCTTGTTACAAGTTGATAGACTCGCCATTAAAGAAATTAGATGACTACAAAATGACTAGTGAGATATTTGAATAAAGCAAATTATGGAAACCATTAACCATCGTGAGTTTAGCTATACCTTGGATTGATTTTTAGCATTGCAGTAAATTTAAAATTAAATATCCAGCTTCGTTTACAAAAATATATATTTGAATGAAGGGAAATTAAGGTTATGATGTTTTGTTGATATTGTACAGTATATCGCTGTGATGAACAAATGCCAATAGCTGCAATAACATCTGAGAATACACTGCTCTCTGGTGGCAGAAAAGCTTAACTGCATGACAATGATGAGAAATAATTTATTTTCCACACAAAACAAGCACCTTTTCTTTTGTATTTTTTTTTTAAAGTAATGCAACATTATTCATAGTATTTCCTTTCCAAAGAGACAGACTAGCCAGTGAAAAGAAAGCAATGTGCAAGTTTAACAATGCAACCAGAAAATAAAATAAAAAAAAAATAAAAAAATTTAAAAGCAAATCCCCTTTTAAACACTGCCAAGTTAAACACTTAACTTGAATGGAAGCAATAGACACATTGGAGTGCTGTCCATCTTAGAACCATAAAGAATAGCACACGTAGGGGTTAAAAGATTAATAAAACAATGCCCTGAGAAACAGTGTTAAAAGCTCTGAAATAAATATACATTCAATTTTGAGGGTTAAACATTTTTTTCCATGCATGATCGCTCAAACCATTTGAAAATTCACATGATCAACAGACTGAACAAGACAGCAATGCTACACATCAGGGTGGCAGAGGTAAGAGTAAGTCAAGAGGTTAAGTGCCTGCTCTGCCTCTCTTTGACATTGTTTGGAAGTTATGTCACAACATAGTACTAAAAACAGGCTAAATACAGATGCAACAAAAAATCTAACAATAAGAAAGTATCTCACTTAAAAATAAAGCAGTATGAAAAGGTTGTCAATAGGCATGTTGGTGGTACTGCATTGGTTTTTGTCTGAATACATAGTAAAACAGTAACATCTCAAAAAAGTACAGATCCTACTCCAAACAATATCCTGTGAAGATAATATTGTGAAACGCAACACACTGTAACTATGCTTTCAACAAGAAACATCATCTCTCACAACAGCACTCACAGTCAAGGTGATGTTTTTTCATTTGGCCAGTCTAAAATAGTTTGGCCTTGGCCTTGCCTACATATACATTTGCCTGATTCATCGGTCTAGCACCACTGTGTTCACCTTCTTCACCTTCACTGTTTTGTGCCCAGCTAGGTTTCAGTGGGGTGAGCTCAGGTGCAATGACGTCTCCATCCTGCAAATGCCAGTTACAGACAATGGTATCAGTGGTGACAGGTAAAGGCATTATAACATTAATGCTATATAGCAGTGCTAATATGTGAAATGGCTACATAAACAAACCCAGATGTCTAACCTCTACTTTCCCCCTTTAATGGCTGTAAGGAGACTCAGTTGCACTTGCTAAAGAACCCAATTCTAAATGACACACACACACACAGTCAGTCTCACTTGACACCATAGGACACTCAGACAATAGTCTACTAGAGCTTGTTTATGAGGGATTCAGCCTAGCGCGCCTGTCTCTCACACTAGTTCTGAGTTCCATGCGCGACAGACCAGGTTACAGCACTGTTAAAACTACAATGGTGGTCTGAATAAGTTCACTATAGTTGTGTGTAGCCTACAGGCTACATTAATGTATTTAGGCTACTTCTATTCTTTCATGAAAATTATTGGCTCAAAAGGAAAATTACATTAGGCTTATTAAGCTATCCCTTCATTAATTTTGACTTTACTGTTGTTGTTTAAGTGTTGTGCATTTACTAGGAGAACTGTGTTGGTTGGTTGTGAAATATGACAAAACTTTCCCAAACTTTCATCAGCAGAGGTCCCCATCGAGCTATGATTTGAAAAGCTTCAACTAGTGAACCCATTTTCAATACAGCTCCATTGGTTCAGAAAAGCTTCACCTCACCATCACTAGTTATAACATTATGGCAGACTACAAAAACATTTTCAAACTGTATTTACTTTATACATTTCCTTAATTATTTTTTGCCCAGTGTAAATGTATAAATTGCTCATTATTCTGCCTATCAACACCTATTGCAACCTAACCGTCCTGGAAGGGTGGATTCCTCTCTCTGTGGTCCCTTCCCAGGGTTTCTTCCCTTTTTTTACCTATGAGGTTTTAAATGGAAGTTTTTCCTTGCCCGGGGAGAGGAGCAGGTTCGGGGGGTGTTGTTTGTTTGTTTGTTAGCTTGGTAAATATTTGAGACTGTAATGTGATTAAGGGCTATACAAATAATATTTACTTGACAAAAATATAAATGTATTCCATTTGTTTTCAGTTAAATTAAAACAGAGGGATTTGAAATTGAAAAACAGGAGATAACAGCCTTGTTTCTGTCTTGCTAATGACATAATAGTCATATAATCCAACAATAGAAAAAGGATTTAATGACTACCTGAGGCTTTGTGAAGTCCATGTCCATGCACCACTGGACAAAGTATTTTTTGGCTGCCTGCACACTCTTCTCATCACTCTTCTTATAGTAGACACGAATCAGCTGCTCCACAAAGCACTCTGGGAGAAATTTTGACACCTGTCAGGAATGAGACCAGAGCAAAACCAATTTCAGCAATTACAAGAGTAAAGGAACCAATCAGAGCCAGACCAGGACAATTTGCAACGAAAAAAAAAATCATATTAAATGAATATATAAATAAATAAATATAAAAGTAATACGCTAGTCTATAATTCAAGCCGTTATGTCAAACGTTCATGTTCTGACCTGGTTCTTACGAATCTGGATGGCTTTAGTAGGGTCATTCTTGCAGTAAAATCGCACATTGTTGATTGGGTTCTTTTCTTTCATGCCATAATCCATATTAATTTCCTAAATACAAACAATAGAAGGAAATCAAATCAGTAAAAGGAAGTGCAACTAAACAAGTTATTATCAAATGAAACAATGCACAATTAAATATAACAAAACAGATCTGATGACATTAAAAACATTTGCGACCACATACACTGATGACAAAGTCCTCTGGCTCTAGCTTGACATCCTCTGGGAAACTCTGAGGCTTAGCCTTGGCAATATCTCTGGCCCATTCAAGGCGCTTCTCCTGGATGGAAAAATATATAGGGACAAGAAAAAGTCACCATAACAAACATGTTTGTAATTTCAGAATTGTGTACTGTGCATAAAGTGACAAACAAACACAAACCTGAGTGACTCGTATGGGTTTCTTAGCCTGAGTCTGACCCACACACTTGTAGATGCGTCGGCAGACAATATTTTGTAGAATCTGTCTGGATTCTGCCAGCTCCACAGAAGAGGAGTTCAGTATTTGTTCAAAGATGCTATCTAGAGGAACACAAAATACACCAAGCTGACGATTGTTCCTCCTTTTCACAAGATAACCGATGAGGTCTTGAGAATTACTATACTGAACTGGTTGCTAGTCATGAGCATGTTTTTGTCTGGGCAATACTATATAATGTAACAGGTATGAAAAGGTAACAACATGTGCGTTTGCATTATAACTGTGCCCTGCTGTTCCCAAACCAAACAGGTAAAACTAGAATTGCTAGTTTTCCTCTTATCAAAGTTTCCCAAACCAAAATACTTTAATGCTATTGTTATTAATGGTTGAAGAGAACATTCTCTATACCTGTCAGCTTAGTGTAGGCCTCCATGTCATCGATAGCTGTTGAGAGAGTGAATATCTTTCCTCCTGAACCTTCAATCTTGATGTGCGGGTCGGCCTTGATGAAGGCTTCGGTGATCCTGTGATTTATCATATGCATTATTTTTGCATATACTGTAGAGTATAATGTAATAATCAAGAGAAATGCAGTGCATTGTAGCTTGGCATGCAAGAGACATGGAGAGCAGAGTTCCTGTGTACTCACATTGTCTCAATAATACTTCCAACTTTGTGCTGGTAGGCTCTTCTGTGTAGACAGTTTCTTGTGTGGAACAGGTCATAAAGATTTCCAACCTCCTGTTGAAGAAGAAAATTACAGGGTTTAACTAATACTATGAACATAGGCTTGTCAATCAAGTTGGTTATTTTCATACATACCAACTTCAGAAAGACTAAATTCTTAAATTGTGAGTGATATCATTCAGATATCATTCAGAAAACTATACATAATGTTTTTTGCTACGCATCATGCATGTACTGTATCTCTTCAGAGCTGTGTGGTAAAACCTGTCTTTATCTACATACCCATCCTGTGATGCCCTCACCAGGCAAACTCAAAACCCATGTGAAGGTTTAAAGGTGGTCAAACATAGTTAGTACCTTGTCTCTGGTGCAGATGCACTTCTTTCCATCCACCTCACATACTCTGGCAAACTTAAGGAAGCGGTTATAGTCAAAGTTGTTCTGGATGCCCAGATGGTAGCAGTCCCTGAAGAGAGAAGAATAAGCAAACCACAAAATAAATGCAACATACTAAATGTAATAAAGATTATTTTTTTTAAGAAAAAAAAAGAAAAAAAAAGAAGAAAAAAAAATATATAAAAGGTAATAAATGCAAATACTGCATGTTGCAGGTCAAAAGGCACCAAGAGCATTTTTCAACAAACTTACAACATCCCAGAGCCTCACCTGGCAAAGTAGTCCCATTTGTCCACATCAATGCCAGTTCTTTTATTGGCCACAATTTCATAAAGAAAGGACTTTTCCTCTGTTCTACCCTTGAATGGCCACTGTAAATAGATTGAAACACATAACATGCAATATCCTTGCTACATTTTGTAATATTGAATTGTATTACTGTAGATTGATGACCAACTGGTGCATTATCATCTTTGGGTCCAGCAATCTGCTCCTTGATGAAGACCAGGTCATCAGGCAACACCAAGCCATGCTGCTTCATCACAGGCTCCAGGTCATTTTCCTTCACTAGGTGGTCAAACATGGCTAGGGATGCAGTCTCATGCTGGAGAGAGCACATGCAGAAATAAATAAACATGCCGAGATGTCTGTTCTACACTATAACAAAAAAAAAAACGCAAAACAGAATTTTGCTTGTGGTCATGTCTTACATTACTACAGTACACTTGGTCTTCAGCACCTACTTACCAGCAGAGCATTACTATCACCATCTACTCTAACGGTTTTGACTATCACAGTTTAGTTTGCTATGAAAACACTCTAGCCTTTTCATACAATTTAACACCAACGTGAACGTTTTGGAGGTGGTTGATCTGAACAGATTAAACGATACGCCTATTCCCGTGACTAAAATATCTGGTTATGTGGGAGAGCAGCAAAAGTATATGCATGTCCTATAAAAGTGGCAACATAAACTCACAGACTTAAGTCTTATAAGTGAGGCTGCCCATGCTGCTTGGAGTTCCAGGCTACAGTGGAACACAGCCAACGGAGACAGACCTAAGAGAATACAGCCAATACTGCAGGCGACAGAGCTACAGCCTGTGGGCTACAAGGGAGGAACTAAAAAAAGAATACTGTTATTTGGGAAAATACATATTTAAATCTTACCTTCCATTTATATCCTGGACGCACTTTGGGGATGAACATCCCATCAAACATGTGGGAGAAAGGCCCATGCCCTGAATATTGAAACACGT
>JAODUG010064007.1:19381-35137 GCA_027564795.1 Aphredoderus sayanus
TTTATTCAACTCACCCAAATCATGGCAGAGACCAGCAATCTGCACACAAAGAATGTCTCTGAGAGAAATGAGAAGCTCTGGTTGTCTATGACTGAGAGCTTGCACAAGCATTCCTGCCAGATAGCCCACCCTGCGCCAAATAATATAAAATCAGCTATCAAAGGAGGCTTTGCAATAGAAACATACTGTATATGAATAAGAATGCTGGAAATCATTAAAAACAATACATCTATGCACATTGAAATAGGGGTTATAATCAAATATAAATAATGACAGATATTTGTGGAGATACAACATGAAAAAGTCCCAGATTTAGGTACTACCAAGGGAAAATACCACATGAATAGTGGAGGAATAGCTGCATATTCAGTTATCCTTTCTGATGACTGGCATCAAGACATTTCTTTCAACCTAACAAATTTACCAAACATCTACACACACCCAATGGAGTGCTCGAACCGGTTATGGGATGCTCCAGGGAAAACATAGTAGGTCCCTCCAAGTTGTTTTATGTTTCTGAGTCTTTGGAACTGGGGTGTGTCAATGATTTTCACAAGAAGAGGGTGGATCTCCAAATGCCCATGTATTGGATCATTAAATACCTGTCAGGAGTGTATTGTATTAGAGCCAACAACAGTAAATTAAACAAATATTTACACTTGTCCTTAAAAAGGTAGGGTTAGCGATTCTAATCCAACAGCTATACTGTCAAATTCAGCAATATCTCCTCACAGTCTGCCAGCTGTCCGTTCTGTGTGCACTTAAAGAAAATGTAGTTTTACTACACAGCTCTGTAAAAGGGAAAACAAATAAAGCGGCTTGGACAGAGCCACACAACGCTGTCCCAGTCTTGGTGTCGTGTGTCCAATATGAAGATCGGAGGCTCTGAGGGAGCACCCTATGGCACTGAAGGGAGAGGCAGATTTGTTTTGATGTCGAGTTAAAATATCAACAATCATTTGTCAGCATCGCTCACCCCACTTTAAGTGACATTGCAAATATCAAAGAAACTTTACACAGAGTTTACAAGGTTTATGCTGTTGGCCTAGTCTTCAACAGTAGGCTTGTATTTCACTGCCAGAATGAAGAACCGCATTTCCTTCAAATTCAATTTCCTATTTTATTATGTTTGGTACTACTTCTGGTGTTAGTCAGACTATATAAGAAATGTAAATTGTCTTGCTATATGTACTGACAATTATTCACTTGATGCAAAACTGTTGTGAGAGCCCATTTCTGGACCATGGTAAACAAAAACTGGCTAAATGCCCTAGGTGATGAGAACCTAGCGCATTTACCCCGTTATTGTTTTGACTGTTAAATGTACTCTGTCCCCTTTATCTTTACAACCTTCAAACAGCAGCTGTAACTGTTACATAATATTACCTTGTTCAACTCAGCATCTAGTTGCCAGAGCTTTCTGAGACTGTGTATAATTCGTAGGCGCTCACCAAGTGGCCTACAGAGATAAGAAGCAGGAAATATAAACATTGGGTTGGGGGTCAGACATATCAAAACTTTTTAGTTTACTGTACACTGCTCCCCTCAAGACACCACCCTAAATGTGACACTAAAATATATTAAATATGTTATTCCATCAGCAACAAAACAAAATATGACTTGATCTGTGACTAACTCAATGTGACACGTGTCCCCCTTTTTTCTTACTTTTGTATGGTTCTAGTTAGGGACAATGACATTGGTGAAAATGGTGTAGGCTACTTTGTTTTTTTCTGGTGTGTTGTAGATTAATTATAGTAATTTTTTTATTATTGACTGTTCACTTTGTTTGCAAACCAAATTGTCTCTCGACTCTGCATATTAACCCTCATGTTAAATGACCCAATGCAGTACCTCTATGTGGCAGACAGCGCCAAATCTAATTCTACAGCATAGAACTCTATATATTAACACACACGATATGCACTGCTTGGCACACAAGGTAGTGTGTTTGAAACAAGAGGACAAACAGAAGGGTTAAATGGAACGAAAAAACACACACACACACACACACAAATAAATAAATAAATAAATACAGCACTGACACTAAAGAAAACGACACAATCAGGTGGTGCCATATGCTTGCATAAAACAAGGACAATAGGAGGGTTAAAGCAAATGCACTTACTTACAGTACTACTACCTTTACATTAGTTAAAATAAAATGTTGTCAAATATATTGGAATACATAATTACTTAGAGTTAATCGACACCCACAACTTACTTAATGCCAATGTTCTCCAAGTCTTTCTCCTTAAGGTATGGTAGGGTCGTGCCAGTTATTTTTTCCTCTGTTTTAAAGAGTGTTGTCGGATTAGTGTCAAAAGTGGTAAACATACACGATGCCAGCACAGCAGCTCTAGAAAACTACTGTATCGTGATTGCCTTCAGTTTAAAATAAAACATTTAAATAACAGATCGAATTTGAAACCTACCTCTAAATGTATCTTCCCATGTTTCAAGTCCTTCTTGTCTCAAGTATTCACATGTAGCTTCAATATCCCAACACATGAAGTCCGAGTACTGCTGCGGGAGACCATCCCGCTTCTCCGGGGTTTTGAACGTATCTGCTGCCGGCGGACATTCTCTTCGGCGTTTTCTATTATCCATGTTGAGAATATTAATTGAGCGCTTCTTAACGTAGCTCGATTGGTGTTTCGCTACCTTATATTTAGATTTATTCCATATGATCTGTAGACTAGTGGCACTTTATTTATAGTGTCAATCGTCTTGGCACAAATGCCGGTCTTTTCCCGCTCTGGTTGGCAGCTGTCAAAGGGGATGGACCAGCTTCACCTCCAATGACATTAGTGTTTGGTTGACGGAACTTCTGCTACGTATGGTTTAAAACACACTCCTACTGAAGCCACGTTCAGTTGGGTGAACGTTTGCTACGTTCAAAATACACCCGACCTCGGATAAACGGTTGAGGATGGATGGGTGGATGGATGGATACACTTTGAATTGAATTGCATATGAAAGCCATCCATAGAACTGCAAATCCTTTGCAGTCAATTACAGCCTGAAGTCTGGTTGATGGGACCTCTGCTATGTATGGTTTAAAACACATTCCCACTGAAGCTATGTTCAGTTGGGTGAACGTTTGCTACGTTCATATTACACGTTTTCTCCAAAGGCTTCAAACGTTTTAAAAAGTTCAATAGTTCCCGCATTTGGCCACAGGGGGCGCTATAACTAGGCATATCTGATATAGGGCCCGCCCGTAAACATACTACACCTCTTATATTCCCAAAATATAGTTCACTGTGTTCACCTAAACCACGCCCGTAGCTCAGTATGACTCTAACTGGTCACAGGCTGTTGACTGGACAGGCACAAAGGATTATAAATAAATGAAACAATCTCCGGATCTATTAATTTTGATCATGCATTAATGCGCATTAAAATAATGATTGTTGTAATATGAAATGGAATTAAATAACATAAATTAGGATGCAATTCATTAGTGATAGAATAGTCTTTTTAAACCATTGTTATACAGTGGTGAATTCTGATATGCAAAGTAAATGGAAATGATTGTTCACTTTGCGTGATCGAATCTCACAAAAGGCAAATGTTTTATTTTCCAAAATAGGTTGTTCTTATTCATTATTATAATGAATGAATATGTAGGCTTCGATGTAATAACCTACTCATTAAAAATAAGCCTTAATGTAGTAATTAGATAACACAGGAACACTATCTTTTTTATTACTCATAACAAACACTTTTTCCAGGGAAATTAGCTGGTATCAAAGTTCTGGTATCGGTTTCTTGTCTCTGTTCTTTGTCAATTGCATTATTTCCTTGGTTGTATGGTGATGGTTTAATGTGTATATCAAGCAGGAATCTAGGCAACCAGCACACAAACACAAGCGATTCCTTCTCCACAGGACTTTGCACGGACAAAATAATTAGGGCCATTAGGGCCATAATGTTAATGACTTAATGTTTAACATTATCTGATAAACATGTTGTTATGCTACATGTTATTCATTTTAATTGGACTTTGGTATGGAAATTCTGTTTAGGAAAATATTTGATGTATTGTATAATGTCCATTGACCAAAGAATATGTTTTGTTATATACACTTATGATGCATATGTATTTGATATTTTTTGCCATAAATATAATATTGCTAATACTTTACACTTTACTACCAATCTGACCAACACTGTTATGTTTGAGTTTACCCCAGTGGACAAGAGGGTCGCCTCCTTACACCTACGTGTTGTGGGGGGGAAAACTCGGATTGTTGTCTGTGTATATGCACTGAACAGCAGTTCAGAGTATTCAACCTTCTTGGAGACCCTGAATGGAGTCCTGTATGGGGCTCCAGTAGGGGACTCCATAGTTCTGCTGGGAGAACTCAGTGCACACGTGGGCAATGATGGTGATACCTGGAGAGACGTGATTGGGAGGAACTCTGATCTAAACCCGAGCGGGCGTTTGTTACTAGACTTCTGTGCTAGTCATGGACTGTCTATAACAAATACCATGTCCAATCATAAGGATGCTCACAAGTGTAGGTGTTACCAGAGCACCCGAGCCCAAAGGTCGATGATCGATTTGGTAATCGTATAATCTGATCTGCTGCCCCCGCAACTCAACTACAGATAAGTGGTGGGGATGGATGGATGGATAAATGGATTTTTTAAGGGATTAACATTGGATTATATACTATTGGATTATAAAACAATTATCCACCCAGTAAAGGAAATTTCACTAAGCCACCTGACAAATATGGACATTTGTCTAGGGAATGTAAGTACATATACACAGAATCAACGCCACAATAGGGAGGCCACAAGCAGGTTATTGCACCAATAATAAGATGCTAGATTCAAATGGCCACAGTCAGAATATAATATGCCACGCGTCCTTATTTTGGTAAAAACTCGCCTATTTGACTATTGAAAGGAGATTCACGTTGTAAACTGAATGCAGTAATGTACTGCACACCTGATGTACTATGTTTAGATTACCTTGAGGACCATGTTTCAAGCACAGTGGATGTTAATCAGACACACTATATTTTGGTCTGTAATCACAGACGGGAACATTTTCTAAATATCTGTAATTTTATAATTAGCTGAGATCAAATTAGCTGAGATCTAACAAAACAATTGACTGAGATCAAACAAATGGCACAGTTGAATTTGGCCTTTCTATTCATGCCTGATTATTGACATTTTTCTACATTCACAAAATGAATTGCAACCACTAATATAGTTCTATTTATACACTGAAGGTTGTGCATATTTCTTGCAAAGTGTAACCTATGCAATGACCAATGTAGTCCCACATATTAGTTTAGCTGTATCACCAGTTTATCAATATGTGGTAGCTGTGGTGAATTACTTATCTTTAGATTGCACATTCCATGTGAATATACATCCTTTAAGATAATAAAATGTAACTTACAATCTAGATCCTATGATTATACTGTAAATGGAAGTACTTAACAAACTGAGGGCTTAATATAAAGCCCATTGTTACGGCCACCCTGACCTGCTTTAAACGTTACATCCCGGGTAGGGCCCCAACATAGCAACCACACGCAAATTAGAAGTAAAGCAGTTTATTGTTCACTTAAAAACCCTCCCAAAACAAGCCCAAACAAAATCCAACCAAACAAAGGACGATGGGGATCCAGCCAAACCAAAAATAAGGAGGGGACACCCTCAGGCCAACCTCGTCATGGGCTGTCGAACCTGGAGGTATCCCTTAAACTACCAAAACAGAAAACAAACTAAAAGCAAGCCGTGAAAACTGGACTACTGGATTTACCATCTGAAACCAAAGGACAAAACAACAGAGATTAATAAAGCATAACATCAACAAAACATAATACAACCCCGGACGTTACTCTTAACCCCAGTGGTTGCGTCTCCTCCTCAGCAGCTGGCCTAAGACTTATTTATAGACATCTCATCAGTCCAGAACCAGCCAGACCTGGTAGGAGGAAAGATGCGAAAAACCTCAAACCACCAGCAGGGGGTGGAAACAAAGAAGAAACATAACACCCATGCAGGCTTTGTTTACTCTGCCCCTCTCCACAATGTTACTTAAAAGGAATGCAAATCTCCTCTGCAAAAGACAATACCAGTTGTCACTTGCAGCAGTAGCTGACTTATACCTGTAATTGACTCATTGTTACAACATGGTGTGTGTGAACTTCTAGCCTTGTAACCTTCCTGTTCTACCTTTCCCTTATCTATGTGGAACTCATACGTAGTGGTTTAACATGATATGCAGTCCTGTGCACTTTGCAGCATGATGGCACAAATGGCAGGCTTTATTCTGGACGGCAAGATGGCTGTCAGTGAGGAAGGACCTGCTCCAATAGGCAAATTAGTCCAAATACAGTGCACTGTAACTGCAATGCGGAAACCACTGCGGATTAAGTGCTTGTCTATAACACTGTGAAAGAAGAATATTGATCTACTTCATATTGAACGAATGCTCCGTGGGCTACACGCTGTTAAACCATTGTACTCCGCTATACTCAGCTGTGTCTGCAGACAGATTGATTGCTTTTACCTTTGTAACTCTTTCCCGCCCTTTATTACCAGCAAGGTTATTTTGTTTATGTTCCTGTGCTAGAGATGTCAAAAGTTCCCAGCCTGCTCTCCCATTGGTGTAATACATTGTGGCTGCATTTCAAAGCAGCTTTAATTAATATTTTTTTTACCTGTGGGTGTCACACCTTCCCCCTTGGTTTGCTGTTACTTAATATTTAAGTTTGGTTTCAGATTCAGTGGATCATTGCATGTGAAGCTATACGTCCTCTTTTTTTGCACAACTTCTTCAGATTTGCAGTATTGTATTAATAAAGCCTGTTTTTATCCATCCAACTTTGAGTGGTCTTTGTTACCGTGGTAAGATATTGCTTTTAGATGGTGTGGGGATGTTTTGCAGTCTCATACATCTTCCCACATCTGCTGGACAACTTGAAATATTTGCTCTTGAGTACGATCCAAAGTGGTTGAACAATCAGCGTCGTACTGGCAGCTACGGGCATAGTTTAGGTGTGACATTAACCGACAGTGATAGACAATCACTGAGTAGTTCATTCAATCACCTGCCAAGTATTACCTGCCTTTTTATAATCACTTTCAATCAAAGGCATCCCAGCGTCTGGCTGTAAAGTCAAATGGTTCAGGATATATGCTTACTAATTCTGAAAAACTATTACTAGTTTTTGGAGTACTGTTTTTATTAGTGCTATGGCACCACCTGCTGGCCTAATTCGGATTCTTCATATACAAAGACCACCCAGCAAGGAATATAATGAGACAGCATCCATTAGATAAATTAATAACGCCTGAATGCTCTTTCATTTTTCTGCTAAACTTGCCACTCTAAGTTAATGTTAAGTTTATGGTAAATGCCTTTTTCCAGATTGTAGGTATGGGGAAAGAATTTTAAGGACACTGTGTTGGATGATTTTCTGTTGGTGCACACTGATGTTTAGAAACACAAGAGGGCTCCCAAACTATACAGAAAATATCATGTTTAGATAGGATGGTAATTATTGCAATTACTATTTTGTCAAGTGACATGTTAGTACTTGTAAATGTATTTATATAAAGGTTATATTTTCTTCTCAGAAATGAGCTCACTATGCCTTATACACCATTTGTGTACCTTTATAAATCCCATAGACACATGCAATATGCCAAGAACACAGGCTTATAATTTAAACCAAATAATAATTTATACAAAGTTTAAGCATTGAGGTTAACGTAATTTATTTTTCCAACGTGGAATCAACACATTTTTTTTATGGTTCCATCCATAAAAGAATTTATGTACATATTAGTGTGAAAATGATTTACAGTGGATTATATAAATAATCACTTTGCATCACCTTTGCACCTATTCATATGAGTTTCTAGCAAGGTGACCCAACTAACATTAATACTGTCTGGTGCTAAAGGAGCAATTTATGGAAATACAGAATATTACTTAATACAATGTTGGCAAATATCACACCCAAATGTATCTCCTCATCGAGTTAATATTGCCCTGCCTTGTATGTTCGGAGTCACTGCTGACTGTATAGAGCCATGGCACAGTATAAACAATCAAACATGGCTGCACTGTGCATGTGTTAGTTCCAAAGACCCATCACTGGCCAAATTCTAACTACAGTAATCTACATGTATAAAAACAAAATGTAAAAACCCAAAATTATAGGGAATACAAATAAAATGAAGGAACAGAGGCTTTGGATAAAATGTAAAAATAAAATCTGGTCTTATTTGTGTAACAAAATAAACTCTAAATCAAAAGTATTTGTGAATGGTATTATTGTGTTGATAATGATGATTGAAAGCACACACAATATACATCAAATCGTGTATACAAGTATAGAATATACAATATTAATTTATTTGCGACGTCCATACATTTTCATTACGGTGATCATTGATTATCCGACAAGAGTGTGAAAGTGCTATATATAGATCCATTGTTTGGCCCAAGCGTGATCATTATCATTACCATCTCTGTGTTCCCTCCTACATCCTCTCACTTTCCCTGACCCCTGTCAGACCTCCTCCTGCCTCAGCTCCGGTCTCCCCTAGGTCCTCCTCAGAGCTGCAGGTGCCCTGCCCCACGCCCTGTGAGAAGATCTCACGACACGGTTGAGCACTCAGGTCCAGTAGATCAAAGGAATCCGAGGATAAGATGCTGTCCTCGCTCACCACGCTAGAGGGTCGGCTGTGGCTCCTCACAGCGCCTCCAGTGGCCTGGAGGAGCTGCTGCAGCATCCCTGGCACTATCATACGCTCCGAGTGATCCAGATCCAGACTGCGCGAGAACTTGCCATTACGTTTTAGAATGCCTTTCCTCCTCCTTACCGCCTCTGTGTGCATGTTGGGGCTATCCTCTACGCTAGGGGGGCAGGGGTGGGGCTTGCAGGAGCACACATCAGGGCTGACACTGCCGTCTGTTCCTACCTCACCTGTAGCCACACCAAAAGCCCTTGGTACCGGAGAAGCAGACTCTGACTCTCCCTCATGCATGTTCTTCAGGATTCCCTTCTTGGGCATCTTGAATGAGGGCTGGCTGAATGTAGATGGAGGTGTCATGCTAATGGGCTGTCCCTCAGTCTGTGTGTAGGCAAGAGTGTGCTGTTGATAGGGCTGGGGAGAGGCACTGCAGGGCTGGCATGCCGTGTTCTCCTGACACAACTTGAGCGAGTCAAAACTCCTTTGCGGTTTCAGTATACCCTTGGTTTTCTTCCTCTCCAACGTGGAAGCGCTCGCCGCGTTTGCCGGGGCCAGAACTGCGGTGCAAACGGAGCTACGGGCTCCAGGCGCACTCTGGGGAATTGCGTTCTCCTTGCGCGACTTCCTGAGACTTGACATCCCTCCGCGAACCCTCCATCCTCCTCCTCCTCCTCCTCCTCCGCGTTCGCCCTTCAGGGGCAAACTGAACCAGAAGGCGTGAGGAGCGGGCTGAGCCGGGCGGGGGCAGTCAGGCGACCGGCAGGCGAGGTCGGCGGTCGTGTCTATGTTGGCAGCGGCGCAGTTCTGCCAGTCGATGTAGCGGGCCAGCAGGGGAGAGGGGCATTCTTGATGTGGGGCTGAGGGGCAGTCACACACACTTTCCTCATAACCCCAGTTCACCCACCAGTGGTTAGCTACATCCTCCACCGTAGCCCTCTCATCTGCTCGCACTGTTAGCAGCCAGTCGATAAGAGCACAGGCGTCTGTGACAGCAATAGAGGCCAGGATAAGTCAGGTTATGACTTAAACCATTGGACGTACTAAGTATTAGACACTTAAAAATGTTCTATCTATACAAGGTGACGAATAATTGTGTGTGTCGGGGTGAGGGGGGTACCTGATGGAGGGTTGGGTCTGCGGTAGCGTCCTTGACATATCTGCTCTGTGAGTGCTGCATGACTGGCCCCATCAAATGGCATGCTGCCGTATACCAGGGTATAGAGCAACACTCCCAGCGCCCAGCAATCCACCTGGTGGCAATTGTGCACACATATTTATGGTCAACTGTATTCAAATGTATTAACAAGTGTTGATAAGTTAAAAAGGTGATGCAGGGTATTTAATATTAAAACTGAAAAAAGCAAAGGTAATTCAAGATGCACCTCTGGGCCCTGGTAGGGCAGGCCTTTAACTATCTCAGGTGAAGCGTAGAGGGGGCTTCCACAATATGTCTGCAGCAAACAACTCTTCTGGAAATGGTTGGCGAGACCAAAGTCGGCTAGCTGCAGAGTGCCAGGGGAGAAGAAACGCACAGAGGTTTTTTCAGTGGTACTATACTTCATTTTGTTCTTATCGTTCAGTTTATTTAGTTGTTTGCAGAAGCTGGACATGAGGTTGATGTAAGCCAGTGGCAGAAGGAAACAGTGATATAACCAGCGACAGCTGGCACATTATATACTGTAGACCGCAGTCCAGACAGCCGACCGCTGCTATTTGCGGTCAAGCCCAGCATGATACAAGGATATTTTTGTGATAAATCAAACAGAAAAAGACATTCAAAAGTAAAAAATGACCATATATAGAAAAACAGTTATTAAACAATAATATTAAGATTCCTTATTGTCATCTGTGTGTATCTATATTGTATGTATACACACACACACACACACACACACACAAACACACACAACTATCTGCAGAGATTCCACTTCAGTGAGTTTATACCACACGCTATTGAGCATGAGGCCAAAGTAATCTAAAGTAGTTCCTTTTAAAAGGCCAAAAATAGATGTGTGATCCTTTGGCCAGTGTAGCAGGGAGAGGAGAGGGCCGACAACAGCAGGCTACAAATACGTAACAGGACAAGTACTCTGCCTGGGGCTCCTTACTATCTGAAGTCATTATAAACATGCACACTAACACACAATCACTTCCTGTGGTGTTGGAACTGAGAGTACCAGACATGGCAACTTTGTTTCCTTGGAAAAGACGCACAGAATAAGGGGTCTCTCGCAGATGAAGGATAACACTGTATATACGAGCTGGCATACTGTAGGCTTGGTAATTTATGAACAGTAACTATTATGCTACAAATATGCATATGCCCTGTGTGTGGCGGACCTAACAGTGTGTGATTGTGTATGCACTATCCTGTAGTGTAAACTCTCCCCTGGCACCAGCGCCAGTCAGTCGGGAAGGGTTGCATTAAGCTGTAAGTGTACTGCTCTATTCCATTGCAAGAGACATTCTTCTGTCCTGACTGTGGCCTGTAGAGGACACAGTCACAAACACGGTCTCCTAATGATAGCCAACCCATACACATGCCTGGGTATTATACAGACTATTGTCAGATGCTGTTGTCATTCACTGTCCTATATTTACCCATACTGGGTAAACAAGCCAATAGGTAGTCTTCAGAACCTTTTCAGAAATAAATATTTAGTTGGTTTTTAAATGCAATACATTTTTCAACCTTTCAATTAAATTTATTTAATAGAAAAAATACATAATTTAGTATGTTGAAGCAAATTTTACAGTGTTTAATACTAATCTTTTGCAGTGTCTCTAAACTGCAATAATTGTGACTATCTAATGTATCTCAGTGTACAGTCTCCTGCTGAGCAGACCTACAATAGCAATGCATTCCAGTGGGCCATTTCCTGGAGTGTCCTGCTGTGATTGTGAAAGGCCAGTGTGGTGAAGCTGAGGCTTGGAATGAATGAGGAGCAGCCCAGAGACCTACACACAATGTTTTGTTCGATGGACACACACACACCAAGGAGAGGAATGCCCAAATAAGGCAACAACAGACTCATGGGTTCTGTTGTAGGACCTGGCACCATTTCTTCATGTGGGTTCTGCAAGCATGCTTTAGCAACGCATTAAAATTCTTATGGACAGGATATTATGTTCCAGTATGAAGTTGTAGTTCAAGAGCATGATCTAATCTGCCACAAGGAACCATTATGAGCAGCTGTTCTTCGAAAGGGTTAATTCCAAAGTGCTATACATTCGGAAGATTTGATCATTTATATATTCATTAGTTATAATGTTATTTTTATTATATAGTATAGGTGTAGCTTTGCGTACCTTGACATTCATGTCTTTATCTAGAAGGATGTTCTCCAGCTTGAGGTCTCGATGGACAACACCAGTCTGAATACAGAGCCACATACATACAGAGACACATACATACTGTATGTAAAGCTTTCAAGTATACAGTACGATGCTTTCTATGTTATGCATCTACAGGGTATGTCACTCTTAGACTAGGACATTTAGGCCTTATATGACGTTCATATGCAGTAATAGTCTGTCAAGTATCCTCACATATCCATTAACATTCAACTTTGGGCTAAATTCCGACAGGGCCGTATGTCTAATGAGGCAAAAAGATACTGTTTAATCATCAACATGCATGAGGGGGTGCTTTGTTAGAGTTCATCTGAGGCGATGTGATTTGATTTGATTGTACTGTATTAAACAGAGAGAGCCAACAAGAGGCCACAGAATACAAATCTTTTTGATAAATTAAAAGAAAGCAGTGGTCAAGCCTGGCTATGATGGCCTGAGTCAGAAGAGATGAACGGTTTATGTCAAGGCTCCTTGTTTTTAATCCAGACATATTCATTGACAGGAGAGAAGACCACCTATGAGCTATTATGGCACAGAAGAACTTAACTGCTTTCAATTTCTCATAAAGATGGAAGAAGATGGAATGGTCACAAATGATCGATCAAATTCTTTTTCAATAATGTTGTCTTAAAGAACACTGAAGTAAATCAGCCCCTGACCGTAAACATTACTTTATTGGGGGCTAAGCATGTGTGCAGATGAGTACGGTAGATGTTAATAAAGGAATAGAGAATGTAGGACATTTCAGCCCAAGAAGATCGGAAAACATGTCAAGTTTTCCTGCCGTATTAGGAATAGGGTTTTGGAGATTTGCTTGTTGGACCACTAAAAGCTGCTGCACACTACTTAAATGCAGCACATGCCAAAGCATGACGGTTCAATTAATTAGCAGGAGATGTAGTGAAGTACACAATAATTACCTTCTGAAAGTGGTTGTGTGTGTTTCCTACCATGTTTGTTGTATTACTAAATGTGTCACAGTGTCATTATGGTGTCTGAGTCTGTGATTCTAGCAGCCATGGCAGATCCAGCGACAGATGCAAATATGCATGGTGGAGATAGCAATATTATGTAAATAATAAATTGTATAGTAGAAACATAAGAAACATAATAATACAATAAGGTTCGTGTGTGTGTGTGTGTGTGTGTGTGTGCACTTACCTTGTGGCAGTAGTGGACAGCAGAGGTAATTTGTCTATAGATATCTCTGGCTTCTGCCTCTGGCAGCCTGCTCCTGGCCTGGACGTAGTCATAAAGCTCTCCTCTGCTGGCATATTCCATCACTATGACAATCTTATCTCGGCTCTCAAACACTGCAGAGACACAGGGGGAGATATGTCAGCATGGAGAATGGAGTACACAAACATCTGCGCGTTGGTGGGAGCAAACTACACTTTGTTACTGCTTTGTTTTTGTAGCTTTTTACAATTCCAGCACTGTGTCTTTTAACCTTTGTGTTGTCTGTGTGATTGTTTCTTTATCCGTAACATGACTGCACATTGTGTATGCACACGTGTGTCTTATGTGTGTGGGCAAGAGGGTCAAAATGTGCTTCCAGGTCAACTCTGGCTGGGGTAACTACGATCTCCACTGTGGTTTCGACATGTCTAATGCAATGTAATCAGTTCTCACCCTCGTGGAAACGCACAATGTTGGGATGCTTGAGTGAGGAGGTGATCTCGATCTCCCTCTGGATGTGAACTCTGTCCAGGTCATCGGTGATGTGCTCCTTGCGGATAGACTTGATGGCCACCTGCGGAAGGACATTCCCACAGTGTTACAAGTGTTACAGGACAAATGTTGCTCTGTTCATCCAGAGGAGTGCGGGCTGTTCACAGCATTCCCAAATGAGTGACAAGTCCATCCCCCACATCGAGGGAAGTCAATTCAAAGTTATACGGGGTACTGCTAGGCGATATAAACAATATCACAATATTTCATCGTATATTTTGCAGTAATTATATAATGGACAATATGAAAACAGTACCATTTTACAGTACCTTTTTGGTCAGAATAAGAGAGTCCATAGAGTGAGCCAATATTATTTTGGAGGCACAGCTACCAGATGAGTACTGTGTTTCTTGTTATTTTATGTCACCATGTAAAGCCTTATGCTTGCGCAGTCAACAAACAACAAACAGGAAGTAGTCCCCAACTTCACTACTCTCCAATCAAAACCTATGGAGTGGCTCCATCCACTCTTTATTCTCTATGGGAGATGGTCACGTTTTAAACGTCATCAGCTATAATCAATATCGTGTTCAGACAAATTCTTATCATGGGGAGGAATCATGGACGATACGATATGGCACAGCCATAACACAGAGATTGTGGTGGGGTCACGCCCCGATTGCCCATATTTTGTTCAGTTCGTCTTGTGTTCCCCCCTTCCCTTCAGTAACAGTGTAAAGGCTAATTAACATGTGTTTCCTGTTAGTCTTTGGCAATTTGTCTCATATGTTTACAGTATGTGTCTCAACATTATTCATTACTACCCACCTTTGCCTGCTGTTTCAGTTTACCTGGTTTCCCGATTACCTGCTTGCCCCTGTGTGCCTGCCCCCATTATGATCCTGCCTGCCCCTGTTCTGATATTGCCTGCTGCTATGGAATACATTATGTACTACTGTAATTGTAATAGGTGGTAATAATTACACTTTATCAAAATATATATTTTCTCAAAGGCACCAGTGATTCCCTATTAATTAAATTCTTCTGAAAACCCGAGACCATTACACATTTACATTTTCCCTTACTTACTTACATACCTACATGTCTCTCTCTCACACACACACACACATGCACAGGCACACACAATTTCTAAGTATTAAATGTGATTTCATGGGTTTATGGGGTGGATGATGAGCTCGGCATTCTCGTGATCAGAGCTCATTCATTCAAAAGATTGACAGCTGCACTGTTTCTCTGGCACTAACTGTACCCAGAGTAAGTACCAGTAGCAACACACACACACACTTTCTTTGGTGTTAGGCTAAGTAGTGCTGTCTCTACCAGAGAGAGAGAGCGCTTCCACATTCTCAGCTGCTGAGAAGAACGTCTGCACATTAGAAGTCTTGACTCACACGCCCTCTGGACCACAACAGTTATGTAACAAATGCACATACACTCAAGGGAACAATATGGAATGGGCTTTGGATGCATGCAACAGCCATTTCCTATCACGTAAACCAAATGAATGTGGATTAATAGGATCTCTTGTATGTCTAAGCTTTTCTTATATGCTATACTGTATAATTCAATAGCAAAGGTAGCATTTGAGCCTGAGATGTCTTTTCTCTAATATGGAAACTGCAAATCAAGGGACTGGGCTTTGGCCTGGAGACCCAAATAATAGGTCAGAGGCTGCATGGTTTAGGGCTACATGCTACTAATGTACTAGATGATAATATGTGCTGTTGTCATTTTATAGGAACCAAAATGCCTACTTGGTGAGACCATGGAAAGTGAGGTCACACAAACCACTCTGCATGATGGGTAATTTGAATGAATAAAAGCAAAAAAAGTTAGACATTGCTGTAATTATGTACTTGGGATGCCAGATCAAAAGGCGGTTATTTAAAAGTGTCTTTAAACTCAGTATTACCCTTGGTTCTTGGCATGCAAGCCGAGCCCAGAGAGAGTAATTGTACACTGTCCTGCTTT
>JAODUG010064029.1:0-14153 GCA_027564795.1 Aphredoderus sayanus
GGGCCTGGTGAGGTAGAACAACAATTCCCAACACGTCTGATTAGTTGAAGGTGGTCCAATAGCCTGAAGTCTTGGCAGGCTATTGGACCACCATACTGATGAAACACCTATAAATACCCTGGCAAAAATTGAAGGTTTTAAAATACTTATTTTCAAATCTTGTATACTACCACTTTAGCTTATTAGAATGTTTGCCTTTTATAAGAGCTTTTATTTATATATTACTAGAAGATAAGAACATACACCGGACTGTCTAAAAAACAGACCCTTGAAATGTAACATTCTCTTCTCGTTGTATTCTCTTGTCTGTCACCCAGGTGGGAACTTGCTGCCATGACGACCAACAGCAACATCAGCCGTCCCATCTTCTCCTCTCATGGCTGACACCAACAAACATCTGTCGCAACCAGAACTTGTTAGACCTTTTCAGGATTCCAGGCTTTTATCTACAGAATTACCTGAGCTCAGAGTGAATCCAAGAGACTTTTGTACAGTGTTGGATCTGGACTGGAGTTATTTTTCTCGTTCTCTGGATTTTTCCGTTTCTAAGTCAGAACTCTCCTTAGTCTACAATATGTTTGCTCTACATATGTTGTCAGACTCTTTGACAAATGAGTTGAGTTTCTTATGTCTTTGAAAGGTGCTCGTCTAGTGTATTTTTTTTTCTTAACAGAAATCTACAAAGAATTGTTTTTAAAGTATTATGAATTATTAAGAGATATTAAATAAGTTTTTTTTAACCACTCATAAATATATTTTGCCCCTCAAGATGCTGGCCCTTGTGAGAAAGTGATTGACACCTGTTGAATACTACTTTCTAGAAATCCAATCCGCCTATGATAATCACTGACAATTTGGGCAAGCACAGGAGAACAAGAGACACGAACTTCAGCCAAAGGTTTTGAGTGCTAACCTCCTGTTTTGTGGAAGCAGGTGTTTAAATGTCAAACTTGTAGTTTTCCCCAGACCAAGCATATGCTCCCTCGTTTGGACATGGATAAAAATACAACAAAGTTGTTTTATTGAAATCTCATCTTGCGGTTCCTTCATCGCCATCTATATCTCCGATCAGGTGAAGACTTTGGATGTACTGTACCATATGGATTATTCCTTTTAAGCTGAAGATGAGGACTCGTAATTGAGGAGAGCCAGTTTAGTTTCAGTAACACTGGCCTCACTGTCTTCACTCTCACCTACTCTGTAGCATGGTGCCCTGCTGCCCTTAGATGTTGCAGCGGTAATTTGCTTGGCTGTTAAGGCAAGCTGTTTGCCTTGTAAAGTAATCAGGTCCACCTACCTCCATGTAAGAGAGAGGTGACAACTTCCCATACATTAGGAATTACAGTTCCCCTGGAAAACTATTAATGTTGCCACTTAGTGTTTGTGGCAGTTGAATATTGTGTTCTTCCAACATCTGTTTAGTGCCAGGTAAGAGTTGTTTTGAGCCTTGTTTTGTTTCTTAGTGCCAAACGATGGGGTGTCGGGATACAATGATACAGTATAGGATGCTGTGGATGTTTGTAAACACACGGTCATGTCTATACATGCTGAATCCAAGCCAGGCAGTGGTCAGCTAGACTATCTACCTGCACCCTTAACCAAGCCCATCTGGTTTGGATTTCCTGTTGTTTGGTGGGTACAGTAGGATGTTCAATTTAGGACAGTCCTACTGAGTTGTGCAACACTCATGCACACTCCCAACCACCTTCATTATAGTACAGTGCACAACCAGGAAACTGCACATATTTCGGTATGTAGTCACAAGCAAAGCCCGATAAACTGTTTAAATTAATAAGGGCTGTTAATTAATAAATATCATGCACTTAAAAGCCTTCTTTAACCCTCCTGCTGACCTATGGGTCAAAATGACCCGGTGTACTTGGCGGGTACCCACTACAACATGGTTGGCTCCCTCTGCTGGTAGTCTGCTGAAATGCCTTAGGACAGCGGGAGGGTTAACCTGATTTGGAATACTTAAAACAATCAACACTAATCTTCACAAATTATACATTTTCTATATTTTGTCTCACCTGTAATCGATGTGCATTAGCTCATTACAATATGGAAACCATCGTTTGGCATGACTTTAAAATTGATAATGCCACTGCTCCAAATGGGTTGGAGGAAATTACTGTACAGGCACAAAAGCTGTCATAGCTTCCTTTACATGGCCATGCATTTTCATGGTCTTGAGTCCAGAAAAAGCCATTGTATGTGTGTAACCAAGGGGTTGCTGAGCTAATGTGAATTGGTACAATATCTGCCTAATATACTGTACACCAGGTGTAAGTGTTTACAAGTTGATTGCAAGTAAAGTAGAAAACTATTTCAACACGGGAAAATCACTTGGCTGGGCCTTTTACAGAGGAGATTCTAGTTAAATGCTGCTCTTTTTTATTTTATTTTCCTCCCAACTAAGAAGATTCCTGAGTTTCTCGCAGTCTTTGTTTCTCACCTGACAATTGCTGTTTTTATTCTTTACAGACCAGCAGTGCCAATTTGAATCTGACATCCTCAGTACTGCACAGACATATCACAAGCTCGATATGCCTCAATCTTGAACTATATGAACTGAAGTGAAAACAGTGGAAGTAAATCAGATGTTCACATATGACTTTAAGTGAACAAATGTATCTTATGCTGGTTAAAAAGAAATTCTATATATATAAATAAATATACATACACGTTTTCCTATTTTGGGGATGATTTTTTTATAGTAATATTAATTTGTGTGAAGATTGTGGGAGATGGTGCATCTAGACAAGAAAGATATCAACAAGAGATGCTGTATGAGTATGTGGTTATACTGTAGATGATCGTGTCGAAGCTTTACTCAGAAAAAAGTCCACATACGTTTTTGGCACTACCTCCACGCATACATTATACTGAGTTATTATACCTTGTTCTTACATCAGTGGAAAACAGCAACTGAAACTCAAACCTGACCAGCTGAAATAAATGGTCAGCTGAGCTGTTGGGTTCATCAAGGTGGCTGTGGGTTACAGTATGTGATGTACAGTATGTGATGTACAGTATATGCAATATACTCACATACTGTCTCATTTCAGTACTGTACAAACTACCAATGGACAATTCTTGCCATCTAGAAATAAAACAATTTTGTTTATCTGGATACATTTAAATAAGTGGGCAAGCAACAATACAGGTTGACAAATGTTATTTGGAGAAATGCACTAATTCAGAGCTACCATAAGTATTCACTGTAGCAGAACTTGGTGATATCGGTACCATACTGTGTTTTTAGAGGAGGTTGTAGTTAAAATAAAGAACACATGACTGTATTGGAAGAATATACATTCAGGTTATACATGCAGTACCCCGAATATGCTTTTTTTTTATACAATGGGGAAATGTTTAATGAGGGGGTCAGGAATGTGCAATATGCTGTATAATTGTATAAATATTAAATCTGAAGGAATTTTATGTCAGGTATTAATTTTTCCACTGCATGATATCACATCATTTAAAGATATTTCTTCATTTAAGTAACTTTTGTAATTAGTTTTTTTACATGGGCTTGTATTTGCTGAAGGTGGCAAAACGATAAATGTGCAACTTTGTGCAGAAGAACTGTCTAGGCCCCTTTTTTATTTTGCTGTGTGACTTAATAGTTCACACAGGGAATTAATAATGTGAGGTTTGATTATGAACTAGATTTCCTGTCAAATAATTCCAAATAGATCAGCAATATAGTCAATCTAACACTCAATGTGATTGGTGGATTCATGGTTAAATCCTTTTGCTGTTTATCCATGATTGCTAACTCTTACAGCATATTTTTGTTAATCTCATGTTTGTTGCTTGTTCTGACTCAAATGAAGTGATTTATGGCCCTTTGGACCCTTGAGTTCCTCCTGATTGTCAGAGGCAGACTGTATTGACTAGCCTTGAATCTCCCCCAGTCACTGCTAGCCCTTGCTGCCCACTTATCTCATCCTGCACTGCAGCCTGCCAGACTAGCTGATGGGGGACACGTGATGGCTTTGAGATGCCCCATCATTAGAAAGTGTCTTAGCGCTGAACCCCAACCAGCACTGTGTCTCTGTCTTGGGCCCATGGTAGCCTGGCAGTTTGTTCCTGTCTGTCACCATCCTGCTGCTATAAACCCAGTGTTATCTGCAGTGTTAAGTGCAGGCCACAGACGGAAGGTCAGCCCAAAGCAGGGGGGGTAGGGGGGCATTAGAGACACTGTGTCCCGCCTAGGCTTGATGCACACAGGAAGTGGGTCTGCGCTGGACCCAGTCTGGCCCCGGAGCCTGCCGGGGTCAGCAGCACAGGCGCTAATGCAGGGAGACACTCAGACAAATTGCTCTCTAATTTCCCTTTGGGCCTCAGAAAGTCCCACAGACCCTTGAGAACGAGACTGAGGATTTGTTCAAAGTAATTTGTTGTGGCTTGTTGTGCTGTCCTGTACATATCTCCTTTCTCACTCAAGTTCTAGGTCTGCTCTCTGTTGGGATGCTGGAAGCCTAAAGCTCCCAGCATAAGGGGGGATTTTATCCTTCACTTTTACTGCTGTGATGTCAGATCAGATGAAAGTTGAATAAATGGCAATACATTAGACACCATTTGATAACGCTGAAACTGAATGAATGACACATGTATGCCTATTGTGAATATTAGAAATACGTTACCTATAGATATTATATAAACATGAATAAGACACGTGGAGGTTGTAGTCCTGGCAGTGACCACTTTTTTTTAGTGATTTGGCACTAATGCACCAAACATCAACCCGTGAAGAACCCTTCTTCCCTGCATCCTTTACCAGAGTTTACATTACACGGAATCGCTGGAAACGTGACTGGCCTGACGCCAGCCTGTCAGGGTATCTACTGACAAACTTGACTGTGAGTGGTGTTCTGTCACCACCACTCGCCCTTACCCAGGATCCTTCTCTCTAATCATGATTAATACCCACCTCAGATCGACCCGCTATGTTGGATCAGTGTTAGGCCTACTGCTAAAGTGATGATAACGCGCTAGTTATCTTTTCTGATGCACCAATCTAATCATTAGATAATGTAATGCCTCTACTAGACATGTCTTGTTCACCGGGTATGTAGCCTACTGCAGGGGCATGTTTTAGGTGTTCATATTAACCCTTTGCAGGTTAATTATTGTTCTTGTTACGTTTCTAATGTTTTTAACGTTCTACAGCTTAGTGGAAATACAACTGCTGCATTTGATCATAAACTCGCATTGTACATTGATCACAGCAATCGGCTTGTTTTGTAGCCTTCTAAAACTTCTAACGTAATTAGCCACTGATTCACACGAGCACCATTAAATTATATTACCTATTGCCAAAACTTTTATTCAATTCGATTTGGCTAATATTAATGTGCCCATCATTTAGAATATAATAAGAGTTATTTCTATAGCCTAGTTGGCAGATATAGGCTATTCATATAAATATTATACTAATTATGTAAAAGTATAGTATAATATATATGTATATATAATATAATATACCCAATTACGAAATTAGTATATCGCGTGCGGGCTGGGTTCAGTTTGCTGAGTTATTTTTAGTGCTCCTGTGACTAAATATATCCCTCTATGCTCCATCATTTGTCATTGCGTCACAACAAGTAACATTACCCCACATTTTTCCTTGCCCACTGCCGGAGTTTATACAAGGGTATCAGGTTAATCTCCAGTTAGGCTATAAAAGGAGGGGACACAGGGGCTTGACACACACGCATCAACAGTTTGCGAAGGTATAGGAGATGAAAGCATCCGTGCTGTACAAACTGCTATTTGTAGTGGTTTGTACCGGTTTCTACTAGCTGGTAGCTGTCTAAACCAACATTTTTTACTCTTTTTTTTTTATCCTGAAAAATTGCTATCACCTCATTAGTCGAAGGCTAACTGTGAACGTTTTTTTTCCTGCAAATTTTCAAATCTGCGCTAAAATGAATACATGTTGCGACTCCTGCATGTATGCACAGCTTCCATGTACCTCGCTACACTGTGTGGATAGCCGTCACAGAATCTGCAAGAGTTTCAGGTTAGTGAAACATTTGGATCGTCATTACCCGTCTGTAAATGCCCTCTAGTGGCAATATTCATCCATGTAAAGCCCTGCAGTGAGCCCACAGTAGCCAATTAAAATAAAATATTTCCAAATAGTTTATTTTATTTTTTATAGGTTTATATATATTTTTTATCGATGACCATTCATCAAGAATTAATACAAGATAATGCAGGCTACTATGAGTTTTTTAGGCTAATTAATGAAGCACTTGTATGTGAATAAAAGCAGCCAGCAAGAATATCAGCTTGTCACCTTAAATATTTTTCAGATCAAGCTATTAAGATGATATTCTCCTTTTGTGGCACTTTCTTTGTTGTTGTGACGTGGGGCGTTCAGCTCTGAGGACACCCGCCTTATAAGTCAATGGAAGAGACACAAAAGCCCAGCCCACCCCTGTGTTTGACACCCACGCAACATTTGCTGCTATAAAACCCACAGGCTCCTTCAGGATGGGCCAAGACAGACTCTGATCATACACACAAGTGTTTTGAGAGGGCTCGCCTCTGCAATAGACACAGCAGCCTTGTGTATCAGCAGTTTCCATAGAAACCCTTGATATTTAAATACCATTTCAGCTTGAGTTAAAGAGGTACCTGCCTACTGTATTTGAGCCTCTGTCTTAGGAGCTGGAGCTCAGGCTTGCCATGTGGCGAAGAGTGTCTTCTTTTAGTGTGACTGTAGCAAGGAGTTTGGTGGCCTTAGTTCAGTAGTGCTTTTGCCCTAACCCCAAGTGATCATGGTCTCTCTCAGATCCACTAAAGGGGCATCCAAAGCTCGGCGAGATCAAATCAACAACGAGATCAGGAATATGCGTGCTCTTCTACCTATTGGCCAGGAGGACCAAGAACGACTTTCCTACCTTCACTCCATGGCCGCCATCTGCACCTACTTCAGAAAGTTGGTTTTCCTCCAGGGTAAGTCTTCAAGGTTCAAACATTTTCTGAGGCTGTTTAATATTGCAAAACATTTTCCTGATCTAAATTCAGACTGCTACGTTGTCAAATACAGCATGAGCTCTGTTGGCAGTACCTTATATAAAAGTACAGAATCTAGTTGATGTACAAGTAATGGAGCTTAGTCTGAGTCAGTTATTTCCTCTCCTCAGGAATCCCAGCTGGACAAGGATCTGAGTGCTCTCTGTCCTACGAGGCCTTTCTCCAAGCTCTGCATGGCTTTGTCCTGGTCACCACTACCCAGGGGAAGCTGGTCTATGTTTCAGAAAATGTATCTGAATATCTGGGACACTCAATGGTAAGGGTTTATTTGGTGTTTCTTTTTTTCTTTTTCTTTTCTTTGGTAATTTGAACAAATGAAAATCTTTTTTCATATTTACTGTAGTGGAGCATGATGATTTTGAAGTATAATTGAAATTGTATTAAATCCTTGACTGCATGAATTCAGCATGATATATTACTTTAGTTGATTAATTCAATGAAACATCTGCTGTTGTTTTTTCAAACTACTTTCTCTCGCATTGTTTCTGAAAAACATACTTATGTTGTGTAGACAAAGCTGTTGGAACTATTGTTCAAATGTACTGTATCTTGCGTCAGTACCCAAGGATTCGTTATTGATGTGAAACAACTAGAGTGGAAGACTATGGAGAGTAAAAAAAACATAATAAAGACATTTTTAGTTCATTGGATAAAAATAAACATCATGCCACACATCAGCATGTGATTTTATATTGGTTTAAAAGTTTAACTAAAGTGCAATATTACTTTAAATCTCTAATTTGTGTTTAGTTAATTAGGAGAGGCTATTGTAAAACCCTTTGCCCTGTTTAGGTGGATGTGCTTCAAGGAGACTCTCTCTATGATATGGTGGAGTGCTCTGACATTGACACTGTGAAGTCAAACCTGCAGATTAACAGTTCATCAACAGGTAATCCAACTACTACATATTCATTGAAAAACACAATCACCCTTAGTACAATTTTCCCAAGATACTAAATTAGTTGTGTTTTTGTCTCTTCAGAGAGGAGCTTTGTGTGTAGCATGCAGACCTCCAAGGCATTCAGGGTCCAACATGGCAGCTGCTGCTCTATACTGGTCAAAGGGAGCTTCCTGCCTTTATCCCAGTCCTCTGGTAGCCTCTCTGCAGCCACTGAACAACGGTTGTTTGTGGCCCTGTGTACGCCTACTGTCAACCGCCTGCACACCACCAACCCAGCCAGGCTCTCACTGAGCTTCACTAGTCTTCACAGACCAGATATGACCTTCACTCAGCTTTCAGACAGGTAGAGGATGAATATTACTTCAAATGGGGTTTTTTCCTCTCAGTTCATCGTATAGATTTTTACGGTTGTTTTTTTCTTTCAGTGTTTTTTATTTCTTGGGCTATACGGTGGAGGAGATGTGTGGCCGATCCTGGTACAGCTTTACGCACCCTGAAGACCTTCTCTTGAGCGCAGACTCTCATAAAAGTTTGAGTAAGTATACGAGCTATGGAGGCAAAATGCTCAGTGTAAAAGTACTGCACTGCAAAGATGTGTTTCGATTCAGATGTTGATTATATTATTATTTTCTTATATTTATTGTGTTTGCATGACGGCTTCCTTCTCCAGTGCTGGCTCATGAGGACTTCCAGGTGGAGGTGGTATTGAGGCTCCAGTGCAAGAATCTCTCATGGACCTGGGTCTACGTTCAAGCTACCAAGGACACAGAGTTCCAGGAAATCAGCTGCACTAACTACATCATTAGGTATGATGATATTTGCATTTGACACGATTAGGTTTGCATTAAAGTGGCAGCGCGTGCAGAATACCTGAGCAGCAATTGGTGTGTTGCCATGGGATGTTCTACTTCTTCCACGCTCCTGTATCACATATAAAGACCAATCCATGCCAGTCTGCCATCCTTGAGCAAGATGCCTAACCATTTCCTTTATCCTTTACCACTTGTAATTATACTCACTGTCATCCTGAACAAAATCATGGATAAAAAAGGAACATCTAATTGTAAACATGCCAGCCTCGAAAGTACTGAGGCAACATAACAGACTTAACTTAGCCAGGTGTGTCCTTCGTTGTCGTTGCAGTGAAACAGAGGCCAGATTCCTAACGCAGAAAATCAACAGCGACGCCTTCGCCCCTTCCACCAGTAGCCACGCCCTCCCTCCCCCGGCCCCGGCCGACGCATACACCCTCACAAAGCCCTCCAAGAGGCAGAGGACACCCGGCAGCCCGGGTGAGGAGCCCAGTGCCAAGAGCCAGAGGGGCTGTGAGCGAGACGTGTGCTATGTGGAGCGTGGCGGCTCTACCGACGGTGACCTCTCACCGGTCACCACGGGCAACAGTCCTGGGTTCTTCACCCCTCCCTACAGCCCCGCCTCCACCAACTCCCCAGTGGAGAATGAGGCGGCGTGCCCTGACTTCCTGATGGATGTGCCTGGCTACACCAGCCAGCTGTTTCCCTCCCCTGAACAGTCCCCGTCCTTCTACCCCGGCCCTGAGGGGGGCTCCCTGAGCCTGCCCTCCCCCTCCGGGTCCCCCCAAGCGAGCGCGGAGCCAGCTTTTACCGGCGACGCCTTCAGCCTGAGCGGCCGCTCCCTGGGCTCCTCCCTGTCTCCGCCCTACGACTTCCCAGCCTGTGCGGCCGACGCCCAGATGGTTCCGGGACCTGTGCGTGTCTCGGATGCATGCGATTCCCTGGCGGACTGCGTCCTGCACCCCGAGACCTTCTGCCTCCTGGAGCCGCCACTAGAGGGCAGCGCGTACCCTGTGCACCAGGTTCCCACAGATCCCCTGTCCGTGCTGGCCACATCCCAGCAGTCTTCCCACTTCAGCGAGAGGGAGCAGGTGGAAATCAGCATTCTGGCTCAGCAGATCTCCTCCCTGGCCAGTAGCTTTGATGGGTACCACACCCTGGGCCCCGTCCTGGGTCAGCCAGCCCAGGAGACCCTGGGGTCCGCGTGTGCCTGGCCTGTGCCTGCTCCCCCTCATGTCCCCTCCCTTAAGCCTGAGATCCTCCTGGACGACGGCGTGTTTGACTGCATACTGAAGGAGCTGATCCCTGGGAAAGGCTCTGTGTCCTACTTCACGTCTGGGAGGAATGGGATCCATCAGCCAAGTCAAGGGTCAGACGTCCCCACAGACACTCTCCCCATAGAAGAGTTCACCCCAGCCAGCATCGCCATGGATCCCTTCGCTTTAAGCTTGGGAAACCATGAGCAAAACACTGGGTTGCATCAACTCAACTACTACATATACAGTAGTCTCCAGCAAGGTAATTACCCTTGATTTATGTGAGAATTATCTTTGCTGCCTACTGTACAGTATATGTATGTTAGTGCCTTTCAGTTTGCATGATGTTAATACGTCACTACCCTCTCTTTCAGATGGACTTGTTGAAGAAAACTTGTACTGAAGTAAGTCTATGACTTATTCTCTGTACTACTAGCTGTATGGCATATTGTCAATGCAATGTTTCTTAATTGGACTGAAAGAAGAAATTCGTAGAGGACATCGGCAAAGTGAAGTTTCCCCCAGGTACAATATTTCTGAATGTAAAGTAAAATCTTAAAGGGGTTATGAACTTCAGTGGTTCAAATGTGTAGACTTTAGCAGCATTTTAATTGCTATTATGGTGTGTTCTAGCCGTTATATTATGTTGTCACCGTCTATGAAATTATTAAAAGGTACGTAAAATATATATTTTTATGACTACATTATATTTCATTCAAATATGCAGCACTTTATCTAGGCCACGAGTAATTTATATATGAAAATAGATAATTTGTGTATTTTATAAACAGGCCACAAAATAAATCAGTATTTCCAATATTACCAAGATGAGTTGTACTACTGTATGTAATCATCATGAACAACCAAAATGTTTCAAATATATGATTTTACTTGCCTTAAAACATTTCATAGTACACCATTGTGTATAAATAATTCTACATGGTATTTTCCTGTGCCTACAAATTGGTATTTTTGGTTTATTTGTTTTTTATCTTTGTGCCTCTAATATATTCATACTGGCCTTGAGGAACAGAGCTGTGAAAACCTTAATCTGATGGCATGATGATTGTTTACCATCTACCTCGACGGTACTGAAGACTGATGTGTTTTTTAATTGTACTTATTTATTTTTGAATACACTGATTTTACTTTTTGTCTTACTACATATTGTAAAATAGTGCTTAAACTTACTACTGTATAAATGTGTTGTCTTTGGCTACTGATTGTAAATAAGGAGTTTTCTTTCGTATCGGTATATGTCTGATTGTAAAGTGTTACTGAGATATTTCTGCCATGTGAATAATAAACGGTAAATGTGCTTTTCAGTCCGAGTCATGTTTGATATCACGATGCTGTCAAGCAGAATCAGCACTAGACAGCTCCACAAGTGTGTATTGTACATTAGCGCCCTCTATCTAATTCCCATGGTAACAGCTGTTTCACAAACGCATCAAGCATACGTTACCTTTCCTCTAGTGGTACAATAAATAATTTAGTACAATGTCTCATTATTCTTTGTGTCAATCGTGTATCACTTTGGCTGCGTGGCACTGAGGTCTCAGAGCAGAGCTCTCTCTGGTCCTGGTACTAGTGCATAGACAACACCTCTAGCAGTGTCTGCTGGCATCTACACTGCTCCATTGATTTTGATATTTTGTGGTCAGCCAAGCCCAATAAAAGTGCATCAACTAGACAATGGTGAAAATCAATTACTTCACATTTACTGACTGCATGTATGAATTAGTTGTTTAGGCAATCAATATACCTGAAGGATGGCTCTGGTTATACCCAGATGAAAAGCCTGGTTGTGGACATGCCTTGACTGGAAACACAGGCTCTCATGCTGGCTCATATTGCGTGCAATGCAGTAGCCCCACGCTTGTCCTTTAAAGTTGAAACAACCACTAGATGGAGTGATAGCTCCAATAGCTAGCCAATCAGGCCATGTTTCCCTCTTTCATGTTATCATGATGTATTCTGTACAACATTCCTGTGTTTGTATGTCTAGACGTAATAAGCACACCATACAGACAGACATCCCTCAGTTCATTCGTTAGCTAACAATTGGAGGCACCTCATCTCATCCACAGAGAGCTAATTAGACACACTTTCTGTTGAAAGGAACAATGCTAAATCCAGTTCCCAGTCTCAGAGATTAGTCGGAAGCTCTGCTCCGTCAGGATCTCCCTGAACCTTGCCTTGTCACTTGTACAAATGACGATTCCCCCTCGGGGAAGAACCACTTTCACGCCAGCTCTGTGACAAGTTCATCCGTGGCACATTCACCCAGGCCAGAAGATGAAATGAAGACACTTTCCCACTTAATCGACACCAACACTTAGCATTCACAATGCCTTGACATCCTGCAGGATTGTAAAATACAACCTGACAACAACTGGTGTTGATTATGTTATAATATTCTGTAATTGTGTGCAGCCAATTTATTTTATATTTGGGTATAGTATCAATCACTACCCTTGTGGCATAATAATGGAAGTTACAAATTAAGGGAAACAATGCTTTGTCATTAACGACTAATAATAGAGCCTATGCACTTTACAAGGTATACAGCTGACACATTTAATTGATTTAGGTGTGCCAAAATCATTAACACACACGCACACAGTCAACTGAAAAGATTCATTAGGCACTTATCTATTGATTTTACATAATTGGGGATACAGATCTGTTGGTCTGGGAACAGAAGAATCACCTGGTGTGATCATTGATCACCATTTCAAGTCAAGTTGATCAAGTTGTTGTGGTTGTGGTTCTATGAAATGCTGTGCCACTGCTCTTCATTTTCAGCTCTGAGGACTGTTTCAGCTCCGAGGGCCTCTTGCCATGCCTGTGCTGTCATCGCTTCATGTTTCTGCACAGACTGTTGTAACATGGGGCCCATGCATCCGCACGCCAATCATCTGCTGTCATCAGCTCATGTTTCTGCAGAATTATGTTTCCTAACTGCATTTAGGAAAACAATCCTATTTTAAAACCGAATAGGAGGACAGATAAGACAAAAAAGCTATGAGTTTAGTGTGTGTGTGTGTGTGTGTGTGTGTGTGTGTGTGTACATATAATGTATATATATATATATATACAAGCAATAAACTAATAGCTGTGTTGTCTTATTTATAGAAAGATAGATAGATATGTACAGTAGATGCTTGATGATACACCAGCTCACTCTATATGATTTTTTTTAAGATATGATACATACTGTACCATTCCCAAGAAATGTTCTATACCATGGTGCAGGTTGCCATCACAATATTTATGAGCATTCAAATTGTCAAGGCCATTGAATATGTCTGTATGTTCATACCAAAATACCACCATCACCATGGCCCACTCTGTTGACATCAACAAACCAGTCACCCACGCGACACAATATAAACTGTCTGCCATCTGCCTGGAACAGTCAAAACTGGGATTTATCCATGAAGCGGACCATCTTCCAGTGTGGAAGTGGCCATCGAATGTGAACTCTCATGCAAACCAATCGTCATGCATTTCAGTGTTCATTATTCTGGCAGCAGCTCTGCCAGACATGCTTGCAGTCAGCCTGAAATCTTGAAGCATCTGTGGTGTTGTACTCCGTCCATCCATCCATCCTCAACCGCTTATCCGGAGTCGGGTCTTGGAGGTAGCAGCTCCAACAGGGGAGTCCAAACTTCCCTTTCCCGAGCCACATTAACCAGCTCTGACTGGGGGATCCCGAGGCATTCCCAGGCCAGCGTGGAGATATAATCTCTCCACCCAGTCCACCTACCCTTTTGAGGAAACCCATTTTGGCCACTTGTACCCGCGATCTTGTTCTTTCCATCATGACCCAGCCTTCATGACCATAGGTGAGATGATAGGTATGAAAATTGCCCGGTAGATCGAAAGCTCTTCAAAGTGTTCCTTTCACCACGCTATTACCGCCTCAGTTGAGGTTAACAGGGTCCCATCCTTACTGTTCACAGCTTGAATGGTTCCCCATTTCCCCTTCCTGAGGTGGTGGATGGTTTTCCCGAAACACCTTGGTGCCGACCGAAAGTCTTTCTCGATGTCTTCTCTGAACTTCTCCCACACCCGCTGCTTTGCCTCTTTCACGGCCGAGGCTGCAGCCCTTCGGGCTTGTCG